>ML109435.1:60220-75374 GCA_003697995.1 Taxidea taxus jeffersonii | reverse complement strand
GGGGGGGGTGACTACATATCACCCCCACTTCGGGCTCCCATACACCCTGCTTGTGGGCTTCCCCCCAGAGTGGAGGGTGACGGGCAGGGACCTGTCTACGGGCTCTGCAGCCACATTTGTGACCTCCCAGACTCGGGGTCCCTGCGGCCCCTCCCGGGAGCTGGGCCAGGGAGCCACAGATAGGCAAGGAAGTGCAACTGACCTTGGGTGACCTGTGAACTTGCAGTCCCAGTAATTTCAACATCAGTGATGGTCTCTGAGCATCCAGGGTGGGTTTTGAGAACGCTTTCTGCCTGGTGTTCGGGTTCATGTTGAAGCCTGTAACCGCTCTGCCGGGCCCCGCGCTAGCGAGTGTGGAGGGCAGAGATCTCCCTTCTCTGCATGTGGGTGGGGGGCTCCTGGCAGAAGCACCCTGTTGCACGGCCGCGTCCAAGCCCGTGTCCACTGTTCGCTTAAGGGGAAAAACACCGATTTTCACAGTGAGAAAAGCAGTATGTAGGAAAATGAGAAGAAATTAGTTGTACTGAAAAATGTGTAGATTATGGAAAGCCAGGAGACACAGCAAAAGATGAGTAAATGCTGGATATTTGTGTAATTGAGCACATTTGAGGAAACACGTGACCTTACGCTTCGTTGTTTCTGTGGCTAACCGTATGGTCAGTCTGAAGTTCCAGCGTAAGTCCCCCCCACCCCCCAAATTCACAGAGAGGTTACAGGACTGAAGGTATTCGTGCACGCACAGATGTGCCAGAGGGAGGCTATGTGAATGCTTCCTGCAAAGGCCCACGTACAGCGCAGAGGTCACGGCCACGCAGTCTGGCCCCGTGCGCGGGGGGCCTCGGTCAGGGTCACCGACAGCCGTTCAGTCCTGCAGTCTGTGCCCAGTTTTTAATTGTCTAATCTTACGATTTGGTGACTTCACTTGTTTTCCACGCAATGTAGGAAACCTAGAGAGTTACTGACGTAAAAACTGGAAAGGACTTAGGAAACTTTTCTTGAGCAGGAAATCCAGATCTGCAAACAGTAAAACTGTTTAAAATCTGTTTCTTTCCTTTCTCTCTCTCTCTTTTTACACTTGTCTAGATATCTGCACTTTAATCAGATAGAAACTCTCGACCCAGAGTCCTTCCAACATTTGCCGAAGCTGGAAAGGCTGTAAGTTGCATTTCCTGCCGTCTCCTGCATCCGCCCGCGGCCCTGGGCCGTCGTTCTGTCCAGGCTCTGCAGGAGGGGGGAGGCCACTGTCTGCTCAGACCTCAGAATGGGCCGTGCAGAGTCCCTGCTCCTTGTCTCTCAATTCAGAAGCAGGACTGACAAGGTCTCTTTCTTCGGGAATGGTGATAAAAATAGGAAAAAAAAAAAAAAACCTGGTTCTTTCTGGGCTAAATAATATTCTCAGATTCATTTGTATGAAATAATGCAACCACTGAGTTATTTTTAGAAGCTGAGTTTTGGGACTGTTCCTGCTCTTTTCTACACATGCAAGAAGCCTTGTAGGACGTTGATTTGTCGTTTTGTCTCTTCAACAGATTTTTACATAACAACCGAATCACACATTTGGTCCCGGGAACATTCGATCACTTGGAGTCCATGAAGAGACTGTGAGTATGTGTTCAGGGCAGCCCCGTGTCCCCGCGGCCGATGACTGGCCCCGAGCTGGGCTGCGAAGTGGGGGTTCCTCTCAGGAAAGGGCAGGAAGCCCTGTACCCTTGGAGCGGGCGCAGCCGGGAGGCCCGGCGATGCGGGGACTGTACCAGCCGATCGACCCTCTCATAGGCAAGCAAGTCATTTCTAAAATCAGCTTGAAATCCTTCAGATTAATTTTTTAATTAATTATTTATTTATTTGACAGAGAGAGACACAGCGAGAGCGGGGACCACAAGCAGGGGGAGTGGGAGAGGGAGAAACAGGTTTCCCGCCGCGTGGGGAGCCCAATGTGGGGCTCGGTCCCAGGACCGCGAGATCAAGACCTGAGCCGAAGGCAGACGCTTAACGACTGAGCCGCCCAGGCGCCCCTTCACATTAATTTTTAATCCCATGTTGCAATTTTAGGGGTGGGAGGAAGGTCGCCCGAGAAGGGCTCTCTCCTGTTCCCCGTGTTAAGCGTTCCCACGCCTAGACGTTAAGTGCACCGGCCTCCCGGTTTCTCGAGGCCCCTAAAGACACTGCCCCTTGGGCCGGGTGGTCACTTCACTGGAATAAAGGAACGTGAGGGCCGGTTACCGGACGCCTCCGTACGCTTTGCCCCGTGGCCTCGGGCTGCTGTGCGGCTGGCGCTCCGTCCCTGAGGGTGTGTGGGGAGCTCGACGTCAGGCAGCGCAGGCCCGGCGCCGGGTACAGGGAAGTAAGACCGCGTGGCTCGCTGCTCACGACTCCTTCTGGGTAAGCCGTCGGCGGCCGCGCTGGGATCGGCCTTGTGGGGCAGCTAGGAGAAGCACTTCCATGTTTGGGAGATAAGAGAGCAGCAGAGAAGGTGCCAGAAAGAAGGCGCTCGGGGCAGCCGGCGGGGCCCTGCGTGGGGAGCTGGCCGACGTGGCTCCCCTTCCCACTCTGCCTTGGCGGGCGGACGCCGGCCTCCGGCTCGACGCTGCCTCGTGTGCTGTGCGCGGCCGCCCCAGCGGCTTGTGGGCCCGGCCCGTGCGCGGGGGGCCGGACCCCCCGGACTGGCCGGACCCCACATCTCGCTGTCTTCCTCCCGCCAGGCGACTGGACTCCAACGCGCTGCGCTGTGACTGTGAGATCCTGTGGCTGGCGGAGCTGCTGAAAACCTACGCCCAGTCGGGGAACGCGCAGGCAGCCGCCACCTGCGAGCACCCGCGGCGCGTGCAGGGCCGCTCGGTGGCCACCATCACCCCTGAGGAGCTGGACTGTGGTGAGTGAGCCCGACGGAGGGAGGCGCCCCAGCCCAGCGCTGGCATCGGCCCGCCTGTCTTCCGTCGGTGTCCCCAGATGGTGTCTCGGTGGGACCCAACCAGGACGCTTCTAGGTCCTAGCTGCGGTCTTTGTGACATCTGAGCGACTATCGGGTTCCTCGGGCTCGTCTTCCGGCTCCTGGAGCGTGCCGTCTCTCCTGCCCCCACGCCCCTGTGCCCACAGGCCTCCAGCCGCCTATGAGCAGGGGTACTGGGCTGTGGGCACCTCGGGGACAGGCCTGAGTGCTCCGCTTCCCCTGGAGTCCAAACCTGCCCCACCCGGCAGTCCCCTGGGCCAGCCCTGGCGTCCTCGTTGGGTGTCAGCTGCCTTGTCTGGAGCACGACCTTCCTGGCTCCCACTCACCGGCCGGCTCTGACTCTACCCGTCAGGGCGTCAGGGCCAGGCTCGGGTAGGTCAGGGCAGGGTGCTCCTCTACCTCCCCAGCCTTGTGGTTGCGGAGACAGAGGACGCGGAACAGCCGCCAGTTAGCAGGCTGGGGGAGGGGGCAGCCCCTACGGCCTGCGCCATGGGAGGGGGACACACCTGGAGGACAAGGGACAAAGGCTCCACTGCCCTGCACTGCATGGGAGGGTTTCCTGCTCTCAGGGCTGCTGTAGCTCAAAAGCATTATTTTCTATCTTACTAAAAACTTTTCCACGGAGTGCACCGTGCGCACAGATCCCTCACCCTCCGGGAGCGTGAGCAGCCGCTGGGGCCTTGCTGGGTATACCTGAGGGTCGGGAAATGCTGGCTGAGGACTCAGCCCATCTCTGCAGAGAAGCCTGTTTGTTCTTGCGGGAGCATTTGAGGCTGGGCAGATGGTTCGCTGGGGATTTTCTCTGGAACGTGAGGGATTTGGTTAGGGTTCGTGTTTACTTTTATGGAACGGCTTAAGACCTAGAGATCTCCATTTCCTTCTTGGCACAGAGAGGCCCCGGATCACATCAGAGCCTCAGGATGCAGACGTCACCTCGGGGAACACCGTGTTCTTCACATGCAGAGCAGAAGGCAACCCCAAGCCCGAGATCATCTGGCTTCGAAACAAGTAAGTCAGGTGCTGGCCAGGCTGCCACGGGGGCGCACTGACGTTCCGTGGGCTCTGCCATGCACGGCCTCACCCCGACACCTGTGGACAGCCCTTGATTCTTTCTTCCTCTGCCACAGAGGAGAAGTCTAAAGGAGAGACTTTCCCGCATCTTTTCTGCTGAGGGTGGAGGGGCATGTGGCTCCTCCTCCTACCCGGGGGTGAGGAGTGGGAGATAACCTTGGTTTTTTACCCGCCCACGCTCTGTGGCCGAAACTGGTGCATCTGGTCACTGGGGCTCTACAGCTGGAACCCTGGGACCAGTCCTCCTGGCTAAGGAGGGGTGCTTCCTGCTGGGACAGCGCCTTCAGGGACGCCCATCAAGCGAACACTTACATACTTAGCTCCTTGGGCATCTGATTGGCCTCGGGAAACAGGGGCCTCCTGTCCATGCACAGGCACTTTGGGGGTGTAGGGGCAGAGCTGTAGGAAGGGGCATTCCAGGGGTCAGCTCACCAAGGGCCCTTGTTAACGAGGACACTTTCAGGTGTACGGTGAGAACCAACTTTACACGAAAGCATCGCGCCAAGGCCCCTTTTCCCGTCCTCACGGGAACACGGACAGGCCCCCGCTGGTCGGTAGGTCTCGGCTCTGTGTGTCTGGTCATGACCGGGTGAGGACGACGCTCTGGGGACAGGAGCCCAGACACCCCGATCCATCGTCCCGCCCGGTGCTGGGCGCTGGGTTCAGCAAGCGTTCACAGAGGAGAGGATCAGGGAGCTTGGCATCGAGCCGTTGGCGTGGGGGGTGGTGGGGGACGCCTTCCTGCCTGGGTTTGTGGCCACGACCTGGGCCCAGCGCTGCGTGGGGGTGTGACCGATGCTGTCCCGGCCTTCAGGTTACCTGTTGCTTTGGATGACTCTGGACTTGCTGGGAGTTAAAATCCAAGTTAAATAGGAGGAATAAGTGTGTATTTAAAAGGCAAAGGCAGAAAAACATCGGTTTGGGTGAGCCCTTTACATCTGTTTCCATGAATAAACACGTTGATGGCAGAAGTTAAAATGTTACAGCCAAACGTGGCAGAGTGAAAGCCCAGAAGTGCCAGGCCTGAAGTCTGGTGCCGGGCTTTTCCTCCACCTGCTAGCCTCTGCGGGCCTGCCTCACCTGCGGGCCTGGCCCATTATCTTGAATGAATTTGCCAGAAACCAAGGAAAATGTTTCCTTGACTTTTCCCCTATGTTCCTTTTTCGCCTTTGGAAAGAGGATTGCTCTGTAACTTTAAAATCTTACAGACTGAACATGTGAGTAATAAAGTCGATGACTTAGAGATGTGGTGGGTCAGCCCCTTTCCTAGAAGCAGTGGTTAAGCAGGAGCCTGTGATGTAGGACAGTTTCCTGGTGTCCCCCTGCCCCAGGTGCCCAGGGCTCAGGGGCCCTTCGTGTTTGGATGGATCTGCTGTCCTCGTGCTTCAAGCACGAGTACCTGAGTACCAGATCTCTGTCTTCATAGTAACGAGCTGAGCATGAAGACAGATTCCCGCCTCAACTTGCTGGACGACGGGACCCTGATGATCCAGAACACGCAGGAGACGGACCAGGGGATTTACCAGTGCATGGCCAAAAACGTGGCCGGGCAGGTGAAGACACAGGAGGTCACCCTCAGGTACTTTGGGTCTCCAGGTACGTGCAGAGGACAGCGCACGAGGCAGCTCCAGAATGGCCCTCACTCGCCGTGCCCGGCCGGGTAGGGATGCGTGTGGGATGGGGGTGCGACACGGGTGTGCTAAGTCCACAGCCAGGGGCCGTTAGCCGCAGCCTTGCAGGCTTGGTCCTCGGTGACCCTCTAGCTGAATAACCCACGGCTTGACGTTTCCTTAAAGGGGCCCGCTCGAGTGTGTTGCCGTGAGCGGTGTGCGGAGGGCGCACGTCCTGCTGCGTTCTTGGGACTGTTCCTGCAGGCTTTTTTGAGTGCCGAGCCTTCCTCCGGGATCGCTGTCATCCGTTTCCATTTCCCACTGCCAGTTTGGAAGTCCCGCGGCGCCCTCTGTGTCGCTGGTTGGCCCGCAGCGTCTCCCCTGCGTTCGTAGGTCATCCGAGTCCGAGTTCTCGCCTTCCGCCGTCTCCAGAGCAGGCCGCGTGCCATTTGTTCAGGGCGCGAAACACTCACCTTGCGCCTGGCCAGAACGGCCTTCCCACTTCTGAATCCCGTCTTGTCTTTCTGCATCTCTGCTGTCCCTCTGGGGCCACGTCCTTTCCGCCCAGGGGAGCAGGAGTCAGGCCGCATCCCCACGCGAGGACCGGCTCTCGGGTGACAAAGCCTGGAGCGAGATCACTTCTCCCGCAGGATTAGGCTGTCCGTCCCTGCGGGCAGCTTGGGGGTCCATGGGCGGCAGCGTGAGGTGCTGGCCTCGCGTCACCCACTGGGCACGTGCCGTCCTGGTGGCTCTGCGCTGGGGTTCTTTTCCCTGCAAATGGCATCACGCCGTCTCACCTGCCGGGCTCCAGAATTGCTAACGTTAGGGTCATGTCTGCGTTTCCTGTCCTCTGCCGTTCCTTAGACACGGGTCCCAGAGCCTCACCATGAACCAGCACGAAAGCCGCAGAGCTGTGTCGTCCCCGCTTCTCCCCCCGACGAATTCCCGCCTCCCTCCTCACGCCCCCAGGTGCCGCCGGCGCCGCCTCCTTCGGTCCTGCTTACCGTGTCCGCGGCGCCGGCTTCTCTCACGCTTGCCCCTCAGCCCCGCGTGGGCTCCGCTACCTGTGGCAGCGCGGTCTGGGCACCTGGTTCTGCAGCAGGAATGCCGGGGGCTTCCCCCGAGTCTGTCACAGATCCGTGTCCCCTTACCCAGAGCTTCTCGGGCCTGCGGTCTTTGGAAATCAGATCCGGGGAGTTTCCGCAGGGGCGCGTGGTGCAGGGTGGGCCGAGCGGCAGAGCGCTGCCGTGGGGCCCGGGGGTCACCCTGTAGTCAGCGGGGCCCCACCGCGAGCTGCCTGAGTGGTCGTGGAGGCTGCCAACGCTGCAGGCCAGATCAGGTTTTGCAGATTAGTGATGAGAAAAGCACTCTATTTGGGGAGCATTTCTGGATTCCAGAATCGGGGAGAAGCGTGTCGACCTGAATGCACATCTCAGGAACGTTCTAGAAACTTCCCTTTTTGGTACCTACATGCTACCTTCCATGTTGGTGAGCTCCCGGCAGAGTAACTTCCGGGTGCCACGGCACAAGGGTCTTGCTGGTTCTGACGCGCGGTCGCTCCGGGCCCGGGGGGAGGGGTGGGACTGCAGCGTGGACACCAGCCGCGAGTGAGCTCTGCTCTGCATGGACGCCCCCAGCAAACGCGTGGTAAGGGCCTGGGTTTTCTGGACCCCAGCTGAAAAGTACTCTTAGGTGTAGGTTGAAGGTACGGTGTTGTGTCTGTGAGGGAAAGGGGCTGTTCCGTGTTCTGAGTCTGGATGGAAATTGGTGCACGTGAGGAGGAGCACCTGGCCGGTGTGATCACTGACCCCGTGTCCAGCACCCACAGAAGTGGGGCCCCTGGGGCTCAGGCTGCACCCAGGGTGACGGGGACGGCCGGGAGGCACTGGCCCCCGCCGCTCGCCCCCCTCCCCCGGCCCCTGGACGAGGAGAGCAGATGCTGCGTCTGATTCAGTTGTGTCGCTTTGCTCACTTTGAGGACCACGGGCAGAAGGAGGAGAAGGAGCCAGCGCCGTTGCCGACCCGGAGGAAATTAATGCACGACTTGTGTTTTGTTGTGACAGCTCGACCCGCTTTTGTAATCCAGCCACAGAACACGGAGGTGCTGGTCGGGGAGAGCGTCACCCTGGAGTGCAGCGCCACAGGCCACCCTCCACCGCGGATCACCTGGACCAAAGGGGACCGCACGCCCCTGCCCGAGGACCCTCGTGTGAGCATCACCCCGTCCGGCGGCCTCTACATACAGAACGTCCTGCAGGCCGACAGCGGGGAGTACACCTGCTTCGCGTCCAATAGTGCAGAGAGCATCCACGCCACGGCTCTGATCATCGTCCAGGGTGGGTCAGGGCGCCCCTCCGTGCACGTGCGCTGACCACTGGCCCCTGCCCTCCCTGTAGAGACCCCGCCCAGCAGCCCTCCCTGCAGACCCCATCCTGCCCAGGTAGTCCTCCCTGCAGAGACCCCGTCCTGCCCGCCCCGGCGGTCCTCCCTGCAGACCCTGCCCCTCCCAGGTAGTCCTGCCGTCCCCATCCTCCGCCGGCACCTGGCTACATGTGACCTGCAAGCCTCCCACACCGCGCTGCTTCTCTGTGACCCGGTTTATTTCCTGAGTGGAAGCTTCAGGAGGCTTGTGTTTCGGGGCTGTGTTGTCTGTGGCAGCGAGGGCTCCTGGCGTGTGGACACTGGGGGCCGACATGGGAGCGTGTGGTGTGGGGGCGCACCTGTGTGTGCCTCACGTCAGTGAACCTGGCCTTCCTCCCGCGGCTTCCCCACCCCAGCGATGGGGCGGGGCGCGGCGAGGGCCGTGGTGTGAAGACTGGGCTGTGTGCGCCCACATGTCCCGGCCAGCTCGGTAGTGGGTTTCTCAGCGTAGAAACGAATTGCAAAGTGCGGCCTTTCTGGTGTGGAGGCTCCAGGATGAGCAAGCGCAAACTGCCGGAGATCAGTGTTCTCCCTGCTTCTCTGGCGGTGAGGCCGTGTCACGGCGTCTGTGCGGCTGGCTCGCTCTCCGCACACGTGACCACGCAGTCCTGTCACCTGGTCGTTCCTTCTGTACAGATGGAATCGGTCTGGATTTGGGGCTGTGTGACTCTTCGCCCCGCAGTCACGGAGCAGCTCCTGTCCCCACACAGCTGTGTTATGCGACACGGGACCGTTTCCAGGTGCTGACTGAGGTCCCACAGCCGAGGGACCTTGGGGTCCGCTACCAGCTGCGGGCGGAAGCAGGGTGCCCCGCACACCCTCTGTGCAGCGTGGCCCGCGGCTGCATGGATCTCGCAGAGGCTCCCGCAGGGTGCCGGGGAAACTGCTGTCGGGCCCTTCCCCGCGCGGCGTTCCTCTGCCGCAGACCCTCCCCTGCGGCGCGGCCCGTGGGCCATCGGCTTTGCGTGCCGTGGCACCTGTAGGGAGCGCTAGCCCGGACGCCGGCTTGCAGCATTTTCATCCAGAGCTGTCTTTGAAATGTCGCTTCCCATGTTCTCTCCTTCCGGAAGCTCTTCCCCAGTTCACCGTGACCCCTGCAGACAGAGCCGTGATCGAGGGTCAGACCGTTGATTTCCAGTGTGAGGCCAAGGGCTACCCGCAGCCGGTCATCGCGTGGACAAAAGGAGGTAGGAGTCGGCCTGGCACCTGCCGGGATGGGCTCCACACTCGGGAGGCGAGGCTGCCCCCTGCCCAGACCCTGGGGAGCCAGGCCTCGCCCACAGCTACGGGGCAGGACATGCAGAGAAGACTGTCCTTCCCGAGGGTGTGAGTGGCCTTCTGCCTGCTGGTTCCGTCCCCCCAGATGGTCCGTGTTCCTGTACACTTTGTTAGCATCCTGATGAAATTTCCTAGGCTTCTTTGGCGCTGTCATGCCCTCTCTATCTGAGATCAGACGGGTGATCACGGTGATCCTTGGGGGTCTTCCCCCTCCCCCTCATCCTGCTCCAGCTGGTGAACCCCTGGCCAGATGACTCGATGAGGACAGACGTCCCCCAGGGTGCTAGTGGCCTGGCTGGGAAGTGCGAGAGGAGGGAAGGGGAGGCGGCCTCGGGGCTCTGTCCTGGAATTGACCTTGAGGCCTTGCCGAGAGGCCCTGCCGTAAGCCGGAGGCAGTATCTGTCTTTGTCCCCTAATAAGTGAAGGGCAGGCAGGTGTGAGCACCCAGCACTGGGACCTCCGCGTCCCCAGGCAGGAGAGGGCCCTGTGCTGGCTCCTTACTGGGGTGTCCTGTGCCTTTGAGTAACTCCGCCCCTCCCCCCCAGTGGCCCCTCCTCCACGCCCCCCACCCTGTGTCCTGCATTTCCCATGTGCTCCTCCCACTTCTGGGGAGTTTCTCAAGAACCGGGGGCTCCATCTGTCCCTGGCCCCGCCACACTGCTTGTGTGGAATGTTGCCTGCTGGCGCGGACTGGAGCAGAGACCAGTCTATCCCACCATTCCGTGTGCTGTGAGGAGAGACCAGACTGTCCCACCGTCCTGTGTGCTCCGGGGAAGCTCTGCTCGACCCAGCCTTCCCAGGTCCCGCTCTGACCCCGTCATGTGGTGTCCAGGTCGCCCACCATGTGCCCATGCCTTTCAGGGAGCCCGCTGTCAGTGGACCGGCGGCACCTCGTGCTCTCGTCGGGGACGCTCCGGATCTCGGCAGTCGCGCTGCACGACCAGGGCCAGTACGAGTGCCAGGCCGTCAACATCATTGGCTCTCAGAGGGCCGTGGCCCACCTCACCGTGCAGCCCAGAGGTACGCAGCGCTGGCCTCCCGCTCCCCCTGCGGACGGGCTGCCCTGTGCAGAGCTGCTGTCCGGAGAGGCGGGCCTGCGGCAGCCTGCGCCCCTCACTCACGGGAGGAGCTGGTGAGGGCCCGTGTCTGTTCCCCCAGCACAGCTCCTTGGGGGCACGGCGGCCGCCGGCACACCCTTTCCCCTTCACTCTGGCCCCTGTGCTTGTGCAGACAAGAGCTGGGAGGCTGAGGGAGGGCCTCATGCCAGCCGAGAGTGCCCTGGGCCTGCTCTGGCTGAGGACAAGGGGCCGGTGCTCCTGGGAAGCTTTCTGGGTGACCAGTGAGTATCCCGGCTTCTGCACCTTTGTCAGCTGGGTGTCCCTTGCCTTGCAGTCACGCCGGTGTTTGCCAGCATTCCAAGCGACATGACGGTGGAGGTGGGCACCAACGTGCAGCTCCCCTGCAGCTCCCAGGGCGAGCCCGAGCCCGCCATCACCTGGAACAAGGTACCGCCTGCTGCGGGCCAGGCCGGGTATGGCAGCTGCGCCCAGCTCGTGGCTTCCCGCACCGTCCTTGGCAGAGGAAACCTGCCCACCCTGGCCCGAGTTACCGGCTGCTGTGGGACCCTCACAGACCAAACCAGAGGGAAGCGATCCCACATTATCCTTTCTGCGTTCTTCCCAGTGACGCAGCAGAGAAAACCCTACCACTAGGTCTATGGCCCTCTCATCAGTAGAGAAGGTTTTTGTGGTTTCTCCACTTCTCAGGGTCGTGTATGTGAAGTACAGTTCGGAATTGGATCCCGGTGTTTAGCCGTTATGAACGAGGGTTTTGACAGGACATATTCCTGGAGGATAGGGTGGCCACGGGCAGGGGATCCTCACAGGGAGGTTTGAGTTCTGGGGGACAGCCTGGCCCTCTCCCACATGCCCCTGTTGCCCGCCAGCTCTCAGGACCACACGTGGCCGTCTCGCTGTCCCGATGGGCTTGTTCTCACCCTTCCTCGGCTAGGCCTATCGCCTGCCTTTTTGGGTATGGCTCGGGTGTCCTGTCTCCCAGAAGACCTTGCCCAGGGCCCTTCTCTGTCATTGGGTGCCCACATGCTGTGCCTTCCCCATGGTCATGTGCATCCCACGGGGGTTTTCTTTCTGGACCCTCAAGCCCTGATTGTAGAATCCAAGGGACTCCATCCCCGTCTTAGTGTTTTCTGGATCTTTCACAAGAGTTTAAGAAAAACTCCTCTCAGCAAATTGGACTAAATCTCCTTTTCTCTCCGGTTTCGGATAGATCTGAGCATGCCCTGTGCGCCTTGTCCCCCAGTGAGGTCCCGACAGTGGTCCCTCCACCCCCAAGTAAAACCACTTCTGCTTCTCGGTCTCATTCTTTGTATCGTTTCTGTTCTGCTCCAGGACGGGGTTCAGGTGACGGAAAGCGGGAAATTTCATATCAGCCCCGAGGGGTTCCTGACCATCCACGACGTCGGGCCCGCGGACGCAGGCCGCTATGAGTGCGTGGCCCGGAACACCATCGGGCAGGCGTCCGTCAGCATGGTGCTCAGCGTGAGCGGTGAGTCCGCGGTCCGTGAGACCGTCCCCGGCACGAGGCGGGAGGGGCGCTCGGCCCGGCGCGTGCAGACTCGCCACCTGGTTACCGGAGGGCCGCGCGGCCCGGTTGGGGCGGCCATGTCGCACACTCTGGCCGCCGCCCCTTCTTGCTGCGGTGCTGAGACCGCAGGCCGCTGTGGTCACGCGCCTGTGACCCAGCTGTCCCCGAGCAGGGCGTAGTGGCTGGCACGGCAGCCGTCCAGACCCACTGGGCTCCGGCGTGTGTAATTACGTCCCCGTCCGGCGGGAGCGCGTGTGCCGCTGCCCTTCGAGCCGGCCGGTGCTCACTGTCCTTCTGGGTGCAGCCGTGCGTCTTCCTGGGATGGGGACAGCTCCCTGCCCCGGCCCCTGACAGCCACACTGGGCCGGCCTCTGCATCTGCCCCCTGCCCGCCTCCTTCGAGTGGCCCGTCCCCACGCGGCAGCCATGTTCCCAAAAGGACAGGTGCCATGACGAGTCGCTAACACTTCCTGCATGCCGTGTCGCTGCCTGCAGCCCCGCACCTGCAGTCCAGCCTCCCCTGCGTCGCTGGGCAGCCCGTCCCGAGTCTCCCAGCCCTTCACTTGCGTCTGCGCCTCTGCCTTTCCCAGCACAACTCACCCACCCGCCGCCGCCACGGGCCCATGAGCGCCCCAGCTGGGAACGGGGTCCCTCGGTCTGTGTGCCCAGCACCCCCGTGCCCAAAGCCTGTAGGTGCTCACCAGATGTGAGCGGTAAAGAGTAACTGGGAGCCTGCTTTGGGTTTGTTTGGTTTTTTTTTAGGGAAAAATGTCATTTTCTCATTACATGTGGTGTGTGAAACATATATAAAATTCAGTTGGTGAATTATATGATTTTTTGGTTCTTTGAATGGCAAATTTTGATCCCTAAAAGTAATGTTACTTCGATGTAAATTAGTTATATATGAGAGTAAAAATAATCTCTTGCCCACGATCCTGTTCCCAAGAATAACCGCTGTTAACATTTGGTCAATTTCCTTTATTTTTTTCTAGAAGTAGGTAAATATTTTCACATTAGTTTTGGGACCATTGTTTAGAGAACGACCAGTGCAGGTCATCTGTGATGATGTAACGTTAGAGTCATAAAGTGGTGTGAGATCACGATTCATTTGTGTGCCACTCGGCATAAAAATATTAGGATCCCAAAATGGGTACATCTGTCTCCATGTGAGACGCACGGAGGTGGGGGCCGTGCCTGGGGAAAGGCTGTCGGGCCTCACTGCAGACGTGTGGAGCGACCCGCGGACAGTGGTGACCAGGCCGGTTTGCGGAGCGCGCAGGGGCAGCTGCACCTGGGTCCACGGGGCTGCCGCTCCTCCGTGGGCAGGACTGGGCGTCGGGCACTGCCGGGGCCAGGGGGTGAGTCTGGCGGTGTCTCCCGGCTCAGGTTGTTTTCAACTGTGTCCTTCTGTGGAAAGGCTGACCAGGTTGAGGGAAGAAAGGACCCTTTATAGGCTGCGTGTCCTTGGCGACGCGGGCACCAGCTGTGTCCGTGGACACGGGTAGAAGGTTGATTAGGCTGGCGGCACTTTAGTTTAGCAAACTCTGGTATTCAGTGAGAAGAAATGAGAAGGAAGGAGAAGGTGAGGAACAGGGGCGCCTGGGGGGCTCAGTGGGTTAAGCCTCTGCCTTCAGCTCAGGTCATGGTCCCGGGTCCCGGTTCCCAGGATCAAGTCCCACCTTGGGCTCTCTGCTCAGCAGGGAGCCTGCCGCTCCCTCTGCCCCTCCCCCTGCTTGTGCGTTCTCCCAGATAATAAATACAATCTGTAAAAAAAGGGGGGAAAAAAACGTCCGGAACAGCTTCAGAGGGTTGCAGGCTAAGCCGTGTGCATGGGGGCACACGCGTGTGTGCGTGTGCATGTGCGGGTCATGGTTCACCCATGGCTGTGACAGGGACCGGTCCAGAGGAGACGGGAAAATGCAGGGAGCAGAGTGTTTGAAGGGAGGGGCAGCTGGCCGTGCAGGTGGCCATCGAGGGTCTGCCATTTGTGGGAAGAAGAGAATCCACCGGGAGCGGAGAGGCCGCCCGGCCTGCCTGGGGGGCCATGCTTTGCTGGCACTTCCGTGTTTCGTGCTGGGAGCACTTTTCCTGTGTTCTTTTGGGGTATCACGTGATTTCAGACATTAAGGTCTGTCCTTTGCGTACTGCTTGAAAACAGCTTCTCGTGTCCTTAAGCTTCGTGTGAGAGACCGAACCCTCGGGGAGCGCGTGCCCACCCGATGCCGTGTGCAGGCGCTGCTGCGTGAGTAACGTAGCGGAGCATTTTGTGGGTAACAGGCCACTCCATGTTTTCTCAGTTCCTGATGTCAGTCGAAATGGGGACCCATTTGTGGCCACATCGATTGTGGAAGCGATTGCGACCGTGGACAGAGCCATCAACTCGACGCGCACACACCTGTTTGACAGGTACCGAGGGGACGGGGACGGGGGTAGACCTCCGCTCGCTCGGCCTGCGGGGTAGAGCAGAGTTGTGACCTGTTTCATCCGAGGGAAAGCCTTTTAATTTAAACATCGTAACGTGGGCACTGAGTTGTGTGGGGTTCGGACAACAAAAAGACACGTCCTTTCTGAGTAGAAGCGGAACTAGGATTCATAGATGAGATGTAGAAACCCCCAGCTCGTTCAGCGGCTTGTGAGCGAACGACCCGGCAAGAACAGAGCCGCGGGCCGCAGCGACCTGCTCACGTCGGTGATCCGCAGTGCGGCGAGACTGGATGGTCTGCCTTCCCTCTCTTGATTAGTGGCTTGTTTGTAGTGTCTTTGTTTCTGTGCGTGTCCCTTCCGCTTGGGATGAGTCAGGTATGCGACGTCACGTCTCTGGAAAAGTAGCTACACAAGTATTCAGCCGCAGTAACTACATCTTTGGACGTGAGTAGTTTTGATCTCAAAGTCGGTTCTGTTCTCCTCTGTGTGCTCCTCCGCCCCTGCTAGCCGTCCCCGTTCTCCCAACGACCTGCTGGCCTTGTTCCGGTACCCGAGGGACCCCTACACCGTGGGGCAGGCGCGCGCCGGGGAGATATTCGAGCGGACCCTGCAGCTGATCCAGGAGCACGTGCGGCACGGCCTGATGGTCGACCTAAACGGAACAAGTCAGTCCCGGGCCCCTCCCCCGAGAGCGGGGCCTCACCGCGCCGGGCCTCCCTGGGCGCCGTCCCACATCCCCGTGTCTGAGCCAGCGCACGGTTGCCCGGGTTCGGGCCGCGCTGGGCCCCGCAGCAGCC
>ML109435.1:39424-59820 GCA_003697995.1 Taxidea taxus jeffersonii | reverse complement strand
GTCCGAGAGGCGGCGGGGGAGGCCGTCCCGGGGTTGTGTGGACGGCGGGAGCCCAACACCCCGCCCGCGGCCTGTGCTGCACCGATTCCCCGGGAGCGGCGCTCTCACGGGCGCCAGAGCCAGAGGCCGGTGTCTGTTGCGTGAAAGCGGTCCCTCGAGGGCGAGTGCGTGTGAGCCTAGCCCCCCGGGGTCACGTTCTGCAGTCTCCACGGGGTTTTCTGACTCGTCTTCGGGGAGCCTGTCTTGCCTGTCAGGACGGAAATGTCTTTCGAGAACTGAGCGGTCTTAGATACGAGGATGCGGCGCGAGGATGTGGAAACGGGCCCGTCTCTGCTTCTTGGCGGGAGAGGACGTGCCCGAGCCCATCTCCGTCCCAACCTGGCTTGGGGCTGAGCTTCCCGGTACTTGCGTGTAGACACGTAGACCGTGGTGCCTCCTCCTCTTCCTGGGGGCCATCGTAGACGATTCCACTCCATGGACGGGCCAGCCTGGTCTCGCAGGCGCTCCCTGGGAGAGACGTGAGAGCCGCCCCTTCTCTCCATTTGCCTGTGTTGAGCTCTTTCCACCCTTCCGGCCTGGGGATGGGGACAGGGACACGTGGGACATGTGGCCTTGTCCCCATGGCACCTCCGTGTGCTCCCAGCCATCGGTTGCAAGGGACCACGCTCAGCCGTGTGTGGAGGGCCCGTGAGGTTCTGCGGTGCCCCGTGCAGAGAGGGACAGTGCCGGAAGAAAGCCCCCCATGGGGCTGGTGCACAAGCCCCGGGCTCCTGGGGGTTCTGGGACTCCCCGAGCTCACTGCGTGGAGCCAGGCGTCCTGCCTACCTTCCTCCGTGTCCGGGAGGTGCCTGCTGACGGGGTTTTCCACTCTTCTGGGGGCGGGTCTTCTCAGCAGCCCGCCAGCACCCATTTCTGGTGGCGTCGCCTCCCTGCCTCCAGCTCGGTGGGGGGTCGTTCAGACGCCGTCCGCACAAACCGGGGCAGGCTCTGTTCCCTCAACCACAGGCAGGGGCCGTCTCGATCGGCTCTGAGCGGGTACTTTGGGTGTGCGCCCCTGGGTGTGAGCCTTTGGGTGCATGTGTGCACACGTGTGCCCCCGCGTGCATGCAGGGCTCTTGGGCAGCTCCTAGAGCTACTCTGACGCAGGTTGGGTCCCTGCAGCTGTTCCTGCCGGGACCCCTGGCTCTTGCTGAAGGACGGGGCTGTCCACCCCCGGCCACGCACGGGTCCCCTCCCCCAGCCACGCAGCCCCACAGGCAGGGCTGGGGAAGGCTACGGGGCCTGGGCTGCGCTCCTGGGTGCCGTCTGCCATCCAGGGAGTAAGCTGTCCCCTCCCCCGCAGGTTACCACTACAACGACCTCGTGTCTCCCCAGTATTTGAGCCTCATCGCCAACCTGTCCGGCTGCACGGCCCACCGGCGCGTGAACAACTGCTCGGACATGTGTTTCCACCAGAAGTACCGCACGCTCGACGGCACGTGCAACAACCTGCAGCGGCCCATGTGGGGCGCCTCGCTGACCGCCTTCGAGCGCTTGCTGAAGGCCGTGTACGAAAACGGCTTCAACACCCCCCGCGGCATCGACCCTGGCCGCCTGTACCACGGGCATGCACTGCCCATGCCCCGGCTGGTGTCCACGTCCCTCATCGGCACGGACACCGTCACGCCCGACCCGCAGTTCACGCACATGCTCATGCAGTGGGGCCAGTTCCTGGACCATGACCTGGACTCCACGGTGGTGGCCCTGAGCCAGGCCCGCTTCTCTGACGGCCAGCACTGCAGCTCGGTCTGCAGCAGCGACCCCCCGTGCTTCCCGGTGGCTGTGCCGCCCAATGACCCGCGGGCGCGCAGCGGGGCGCGCTGCATGTTCTTTGTGCGCTCCAGCCCCGTGTGTGGCAGCGGCATGACGTCCCTGCTCATGAACTCTGTGTACCCGCGGGAGCAGATCAACCAGCTCACGTCCTACATCGACGCCTCCAACGTGTACGGGAGCTCGGAGCACGAGGCGCGCGCCATCCGGGACCTGGCCAGCCAGCGGGGGCTGCTGCGGCAGGGGGTCGTGCAGCGCTCGGGGAAACCGCTGCTGCCGTTCGCCACCGGGCCGCCCACGGAGTGCATGCGGGACGAGAACGAGAGCCCCATCCCCTGTTTCCTGGCTGGGGACCACCGTGCCAACGAGCAGCTGGGCCTCACGAGCCTGCACACGCTCTGGTTCCGCGAGCACAACCGCGTGGCCACGGAGCTGCTCGCCCTGAACCCGCACTGGGATGGCGACACCATCTACCACGAGGCGAGGAAGGTCGTGGGCGCCCAGATGCAGCACATCACCTACCGGCACTGGCTGCCCAAGGTGCTGGGCGAGGTGGGCATGAAGGCGCTGGGCGAGTACCGCGGCTACGACCCGGGCATCAACGCCGGCATCGTCAATGCCTTCGCCACGGCCGCCTTCAGGTTCGGCCACACGCTCATCAACCCCGTGCTCTACCGGCTGGACGAGAACTTCGAGCCCATCGCGCAGGGACACGTCCCCCTGCACAAAGCCTTCTTCTCTCCCTTCCGCATCGTGAACGAGGGCGGCATCGACCCTCTGCTCCGGGGTCTGTTTGGCGTGGCGGGCAAGATGCGCGTGCCCTCCCAGCTGCTCAACACGGAGCTCACCGAGCGGCTCTTCTCCATGGCGCACACGGTGGCCCTGGACCTGGCTGCCATCAACATCCAGCGTGGCCGGGACCACGGCATCCCACCCTACCACGAGTACCGTGTCTACTGCAACCTGTCGTCCGCCCACACCTTCGAGGACCTGAAAAACGAGATCAAGAACCCTGAGATCCGGGAGAAGCTGAGACGGTGGGTTGAAGGACACCGTTGGGCGTCTTATGTTTGTAAAGGTCAGGCGTGCACGAACGGGGGTCCCAGGCGTGTGGGGTCCTGCTTCGTAAATAGCTTTGCAGCACGAGGATCTTCCATAAATAGTGGAATCGCAGCGTCGCGGGGATCCTTCCAGGAGTCTGTCTTGGTTACCTGAAGTCCGTTCGCTTGTGTGTATGCAAAGAGAGCGGAAGGACGTACCTTACGCTGTCGGGCATGGCTATTTCTGAACAGAAGAGGTGTGAGTTTAGGTTTTCCTCTATTAAGTTGGTTTTTCTAAAGTTATAATAAATTGCGCATGTGTTTTAGACGTCTGTGTGTAAACAGTACAGAAAACTTCTAAAATACAACGTCTAGACGCTAACTCAGAGTGAGTTTTCTCGGCTGACAGGAGGTTTAAAAGGTGCCGAGTGATACCTAACGGTGAGGGCTTTTTCCTCTTTGCTCTGCTGCCGCTTTCTCAGGCACATTTAAGGTTTCACTTGTTTGTTCTGCAGGTTGTATGGGTCCCCACTCAACATCGACTTGTTCCCCGCCCTCATGGTGGAAGACTTGGTCCCAGGCAGCCGGCTGGGGCCCACCCTCATGTGCCTGCTGAGCACGCAGTTCAAGCGCTTGAGAGACGGGGACAGGTAAACGCAGATGCCGCGGGGACGGGAGGGCAGGTGCCACAAGGGATAGGTGAGGGCAGGTACCACGGGGAAGAGCCTCTGCTCTTCATGCACCTTTCTGGGGACTCGGGAAGGCAGGGAGCGGCTGCCGGAGCTCCGTGTGCAGGTGAAAAGGGAAGGAGTGCCGTCACCCCTCACTGTGTGATCGGCTCCCTGGTGTGGGGACTTCCTCCCACCGCGCCCGAGAATTACACAGCCCCGTTCACAGGTGCCTTCGTGTCCTTCCGCTGAAGACGTTTCTGTTTCCAGGAATAGAGAATTCACAGGGTTCAACCCCTGTGGGAGTTTGGAGGAATCTGAAATTCCGGCAAGACCGCAAAGTTTCAGGTTTCATGGGGCGTCACTAGTGTAGCTTCACACAGGGGGGACACAGCCCCCCGGTCCCCTGGAGCCCGCTGGGGCTGGGCGCCAAGCTGTGGATTCTAACCGCAGCCTGTGCTGCCTTCTGAGCCGCCCACCCTCTGCTGCTTTCCGTCCGGATTTTCTGCTGTTTCTGGAGTCGGAAAGCGGAGCCAAGTCTGAGTCCCTCTGTGAGCGATAGCCGGTGGTCGCCGGCCGTGTCTGTACGGGCCGCAGAGCTAATCGGGGACCGTTGGAATTCACCTCCTGTGTGTGCTTTCTCTCATCCTGGGGAAGCACAGGTTATGGTATGAAAACCCGGGGGTATTCACCCCGGCACAGCTGACCCAGATCAAGCAGACGTCCCTGGCCAGGATCCTGTGTGACAACGCCGACAACATCACCCGCGTGCAGAGGGACGTGTTCCACGTGGCGGAGTTCCCCCACGGGTACGGCAGCTGTGATGAAGTCCCCAGGGTGGACCTGCGCGTGTGGCAGGACTGCTGTGAAGGTGCGTGTCCGGGGCCCTACCGCGTCCCAGAGTGCGCGTCCCGGGGGCCTGCCGCGTGCAGGGTGCGCTTCCCGGGGGCCTGCTGCACGCCCGGGGGATGTCGTCCCTGCTCCCCACGTGCTGCAGCTTCAGGGTGGCTGCTCGGGGACGCAGCAGAGCCCGGGCTGTGATCGGGAGGGGCTGCTCCCGACACGGTGCTGTCACTGTAAGAACTCGGGACCGAGGGCCACGCACAGAAGCAGGAGTAAGGGCAGGCAGTCCAGCTTCTGCTTTTTCCTTAAAACCGAGCGTGCGTCTCCTGGGAGGACTTGCATGTGGGACAAGTGTCGTGTGGGCCCCCGTGGATGACAGCGGCCCCAGACTGTCCGGAAGCGTAGCTCGCACCGACTCAGGGCACCGCGGGTTCCAGACGCCCGTGACAACACGCGCTGCCGGAGGTGCTGTGGAAGGTCTGGGGGGCGTGCGCAGGCCTGGGACGCGTGCGGCGGGGCTGGTGGGTCCCTGCCGCCTGGCGCCGCCGTCCTCGCTCTGTGGCTCCCTTGCATTCGCAGATCCCGCTGTCGCTCACCACGATGCCCGTTTCCTAACCTGAATGTGATTTGGGCTTTACTCAAACTGCAGTCAGACCTGGGGAGGATGACGTGGGAGGTGTCGGGAGCCGGGCGTGAGACCCTGCTCTTCGGCGGCCAGACGTGGCTGACCCGCAGCGGCCCCTGCCGTGGGACAGCTCCTCCCGCCTCCTCTTCCGAGGAAGCCACTCTGGTCATGGCTCTCCAGTGGCCGTCATGTCCGCGAGCGCGGGACTCTGGTTGGTAGGTCAGCACTGTCCTTCTCCGCCGACGTCTGCAGGTGGTGGCTGTGCTGATCGGGCATCTGTGCGCCTGGCTGTGCTCTGCGTGAGCGCGGTGCCGTGTGCGCGGTGGCGCGTCCTGTTTCGGGAGGTCTGCGTGACGACTGGAGCTGAGTTTACTGCACACCCCACGTCCCGAGACGTTTACAGTCTCCCTGCTGCATCTAAGGGAAACTGGTTTGGGGGTATTTTTTATTTTTATTTATTTATATATTTTTTAAAGATTTTATTTATGTATTTATTTGATGGAGATCACAAGCAGGCAGAGAGAGAGAGAGGAGGAAGCAGGGTCCCCGCTGAGCCCGATGCGGGGCTCGATCCCAGGACCCTGGGATCATGACCCGATCCGAAGGCAGAGGCTTAACCCACTGAGCCCCCCAGGCGCCCCTTGTGGTGTTTTTTAGTTTTCTTTAAGATTGTCTTTGCTGGTTTGTGCAGCTCCACTCGCGCTCCCGTGGGCAGGGCATAGAGTCTGTTCCTGGTGCCTGCAAAGACCTGCTCTATGCAAGCCCCCAGGAGAGGCCGGTTCTACTCAAGATATAAAACTTCACTTCCCGATGGTGCCACCAGGCCCCCCGGCTGCTTCGACGGGGACAGAGCTGGGTTTTCTGTTGTTTTAGCTTGGAAAAGCCGGAGATCCTGCAGAGACGGAGACTCAGAGCCAGGCGGCGTCATCGGGGCCGCTCTCCCGCCCGTGCAGCCGCGGGGGCCGCGCTGACTTCCCGCCGCTGGACGCGTTTCCGCCAGGTCCTGAGCTGGCCCGGTTCAGGGATGCTCCGGAAGCTTTGTCTTCCATCGTACGTCAAAAGCCATGTCTAGAACACAGCAGAGAGAGAATTAAGGTCCCACAACACCAAATGTCGCTTGCTGTTTACTTTCCATTCCACTTTCAGGAAAACTCCCAGACAGCAGCTCGAGCTCCCCGCCGGTCCCGGAGCGCGTGCGGAGCCCCGGGCGTGAGGCTCGCGCACAGGAGAGCCGGGAGAAGTGACGCCCAGGGGGGCAGTTTCTCTTTCTTTTACCAAAGTTGGAAACTGCCCTTTGTGGGCATCGATGGAGCACGTGTGCGGTTTTGAAATAATTGCGTTCGTTTTAAAATAGTACAAAGAGTTCTTGAACCTCATCAGATCCCTCTGTTAAAGTTTCGTGCTGCGCTACTGTTCTCTCTCCCCCCGGGGCGCGGCTGTTTGTGTGTGAGCACTCGTGTGCACCCGCGCATGTGCACGTCCACCCGTGTGTCGGCGTGAAGGAACGTGCCACATCTTCCCTAAACCAGCCGAGCGAGTCGCCGACGGCGTGCCGCTCCCCGCGTGACTTAGCTGAGTGTGGGGTGAAATCGGGGGGTGCGGACGCGCCTGAGCACTTCTCCCAGGGGGTCTCTGCCAGCCCCGTGGCCCCCACTTTCCGCAGCAGGTGCGGGGCCCGCCTTCCTCCACACCCACGGTGGACTCTCCCAGCCAGCTCTTCTCCGCTCACACCCAGGCTCGTGTCCCGGGCGCGGGCGCTGCTGGGGTGGGCTGTGTCCTCCCGGGGCAGCTTCAGGAGGTGCGCGGCGCCGCGTGTCCCTCCACCGTGACCTGGACGCGGGAGACGGGGCTGGAACGTGGATTCCACATTTGCCCAACAGGGCGGCTGTGAGGGTGGGCACGTTTCTGGGTTTGGAAGGCGAAGGCTGTTCTCTGGCGTGAGCTCCTTCCGCCTCCCCGGGGGGCGCGTGGCCTGCGGCCCGGGAACCCCGCTGGGTGGCGAGTGCCCGGCGGCAGAGCTCCTCCCAGGCGGCATTGCCCGGGGCCTCCTGGTGCGTTTACACTGTGAACCTGTCTCAGGGCTGGAGCTCCGGGCTGTGGGTCCAGGTCCGAGCGGGAAGCCACGTGGGCGCTGAATCGAATCGCAGAACGCTTGGCAGACTTGTCTCTGGGCTTCAGGTCCCTGCCTTTGCCTCCCAGCGGTGGTCGCGGACCTGCTGGCCGGGGCGGGGGAGAGAGCAGCCTGTTCTCCGTGTACTTTCTCTTCCCAGGGGTTTTTGCCGCTGCTCCGCGCGCTTCCGCGCCTGGGAAGGGCCGTGTGTAGCCTCTGCCACCTTCCTGGCCAGGCCTGTCCTGGGCCCATGGGGCGCGGCGTGAAGCCGGGGGTCGTGGGTTGGGGTCGTCACGGGCAGGCAGGAGGGAGCTGAGGAGGGCAGGCCTTGGAGGCGGGACGCGGGTCAAGGGAGCACGGGTGTGCGTGCGGTGCCCCTGTGAGCACAGCGCCCGGGCCGCGGAGGGGGTGATGAGGCGAAGGGAAGCCAGTGCGGGGCTGCGAGGACGGGGTGTGGTGCGGTCGCGGAGGAAGAGGTCGTCCTGTCTGTTGGCGGGGAGCCCAGGCGAAGCTGGGGGCTGCTGGGCCGGGACGATGCGGTGCCGAGGCTGAGACTTGCCCGTGGAGGGAGGAGGCCCCCCACGAGGCCACGGCTTGTGTCATCGACGCGCTACGAAGGCCCGGGACGTTTCTCGGGGCGCAGAGCCGCCGTCAACACCCCGCACTCTCGTTTCAGACTGCAGGACCAGGGCGACGTCCAACACCTTTTCACACCGCTTCCGAGGCAGGCGGTCGCCCGGCTTCAGCTACCAGGAGGACGAGCCCGTTGGGGAAGCAGGCCCTGGGGGGACACTGAGGTATGGCCGTCCCTGAGGCAGGGTCCTAGGCTCTGGGCGGGGGCACCTGCGGCACGTGTGACGCACTGTTGGTGGCTTGGCCTTCTCCCCCGTGCAGCATCGGGAGACACGGAAAGCATCCAGGAAATGCCACAGCCGCCCCCCGCAAGCACCCACAAATATCAGGGACGAGCGACTTCAAGGACTTCGTTCTGGAAATGCAAAAGACCATCACAGACCTCAGAGAGCAGGTGACTGTCCCTGCCCGTCCCGTCCCGCATCACAGACGGTGTTCTTGCTCCCAAGGCCCTCCGGTGTGAGGTCTGCTCCAGCTCCCTGGCCGGGAGCCTCCTGTTGGGCGGCTCTTCTCTTGTGGTCTGTCCCCGGCCTGGCCACATGGGGCTGCCCTCCAGTTCCCCGGTGGCCGGGGAGCTCTCACTGTGGGCTGTCCACAGGCACCATTGTGACGGCTGTGGGGTCCCTGGAGCAGCCATAGAGGCCAGGAGGGGCTGAGGGTTAGGACCTCCTTCCTTCACGACTTGGAAGGCAGTTCTGAGGTCTGGGGATGCCAAGATCTGTGCTAATGAGGGCCCGAGTGCAGGAGGCGGCGTCCCTTCAGAGCCGCAGCCGAGACCCGCCCAAGCCCAGGGCAAACGGCGCTGGGGCCAGCGGGCTGCAGGGCGAGGTGACCTGGACCACGGAGGCGTGTGAGTGCGCAGCCTGGAGGCCGTGCGGCGATCGGTGCGCTGCCACTCGGGACGGATGGAGACCGTTACCTGCCAGGAGCACGCGGGGGTTCTGTGCGTTGAATCCACGCTCCATGCCCCGACCTTGACTGGAGCAGACCTCCTCTGAAAGTGCTCCCTGGAGCGGTCGCACGCGGTTGTGCCCGTTCTCTGTGCGGGTCGCGAGGCTTGGTGCCTTCAGCGGAAACCCCACTCGAGGACCGGTAGGTGAGGTGGGAGTTCTGCAGGCTGCTGCGCCCTCCACGGCACAGCGAGAAGCACGTCCAGCTGCGCAGCCGCTGTCCGCATCGGCAGCCGCAGCAGGGGTGGAGGAGGGTTGCCCCGGGACGCCCGTGTCTCAGGATGGTGACCAGCCGGGGCTGTCCGTGTCCGGGACTCTCTGCAGGATGTTCCCCCATGGTCCCGAGGGAGCCTCTCCCATCTCCTCTGAGCTTCTCGTCTTTCTCCGGAGCTGCCGTATGCCGTAGCCCATGTCCTTTGATGCCCGACGCGGCGGGGCTCGCCCAGGGATGTCCCGGAGATTTCAGGACCGAAGCGTCCCCGCCGAGCAGGAGGCGGCGTCCTGCCAGAGCTCAGACCTTCTCCTCCAGCGAGCGGGCCACGTGTTTGCTTTGTTCCAGATTAAGAGGCTGGAGTCGCGGCTCAGCTCCATGGACTGCACAGATGCGGACGGGGAGCCTCACGCCAGTGGCGCCAAGTGGAAGCGGGACGCGTGCTCCGTCTGCGAGTGCCGGGTGCGTCTGGGGCTCTGCCGTGGGAAGCGGGGGCACGGGCTGTGCTCTGAGGCAGGGGGCCCCGCTCGGGAGGTGCTCTTCCCCCGAACTCTTTCCCCTCTACTCAGGGTGTTCCCACCAGCGAGGCGGGTGGGCCTGCCAGGTGGTTCTCGGTTCCCAGAGAAAGGGGACAGAGGTGCTCTGGTGGCCACGGTGGCCATGGTGTCCAGGCCCCAGGTTCAGGGAGGCGCGTGTATTTGCTGACGTGGGGACGAGAGGGGGGCTCCAGGGTCCCTTGTGGTGTCCCTACTTTGCTCTCCTGGTGGACATCCCAGATGTGAATCGGGGCTGTGCTGAGCCCATATGGTCCTGAGCTCTTCAGGGCGGGCAGTGGGGTGGGGCAGGAACCTTGGGAGGAAGTGCAGGGCATCGGCCTCAGTGACAAACTGCACCAAGGAGCCCAGACCGGTCACGAGTCAGAGGAGCCGACAGGCAGGGGGTGAGGCACAGGCCATGTGCCCCAGGAAGTGACGGGTCCTGGTACCTCTCTCTTCCAGGATGGGCAGGTCACCTGCTTCGTGGAGGCCTGCCAGCCTGCCGACTGCCCAGCGCCCGTGAGAGCCCGTGGGGCCTGCTGTCCGGTCTGCCCGAGAGACGGCCCGGGGAGGAAGCCTTAGGCTCGGCGAGGCCTTCGGGGCCCTCCAGGTGTCCTCGAGACCCACGGCCGGCACAGGGCGTGCGGACAGGAGGGACCCCCTCTGTCTCGGCGGAGCGCCGGTGCTCAGAGCAGAGCATTCACAGAGGAGAAGCCACGGACACGTGTCCTGACTTCACGTTAGATTCTCAGGTCTTTATTTAATGTTTTTGAGGAAATATTGGTGCTACTATTAAATTGCACAGTCAAGTCGTTTAGGCTCCTAAATTCACTCCCCCGGATACCACCGTTTCTTCTCGACCACGAGGGAGTCCCGCTTGGTTCTGCACCTGGAGCCTGCCGCGAGCCCCCCCCCCCCCCCCCCCGCCCCCCCCCGCAGCAAGGGCAGGTCGAGGAGCCGCCGGAAGGACGCTCGCCGCGGTGGGAAGGCAGACCGGCGCGTGGCCGACGGACAGACTCGCGGAGAGCCGGGGTGACGGTCCGGGCGGGGGGTGCCAGCCTGTCGTCCCCGAACGGCCGGCCCCCTCGCCTGCGATTGCCGCGCCTCGCCCGTGGGAGTGAGACGAAGCGGCGTGCGGAAGGCGGAAATAGGTGGGTTTTCACTACAACTCGTGACGCTGCCCGGCGTGGGCCAAGTGTGACGCCCGCTCCTGCCCAAGGCCCGGCCCGCGCTGGCGGCCGCGGCAAGCACTGGGCTCTGGTCCCAGCCGAGCGCTGCGACTTCTCCGCGCCGAGGGACTTCCTGCGTTCAGGTCCTGCAAGTGCCTTAAAGAAACAACATCGACCCTTTACCTCATCTGTATTTTTGAAATGCACGACCTTGTGTGAAATTTTGCCCATGTTCTAGGTGTCGGGAACGGCAGAAAAATCACTTCCCACTCCACAAAAGTTGTCTCAGAATTCCGAGAAAAGCAACTAGCATACCTCATGGTCTCTGTCCTTAGTCGGCCAGCAGCCTCCCACTGAGTTCGAGACGCGCAGTGACGCGTGCGGACAGGGCCCCCGCGCGACCCCCGAGGACGCAGGTGGCCTCAGGGTGGGGCGCCGTGGGCGGCCGTCACCACGAGGCCCGGAGGCAGGTCTCGGGGGTCGGGCACGTGGTGGGCGGAGCCCAGTCTGGCCCGGCGCGGGGGTCCCTCCGGACGCAGGAGACCGGGCTCCGACCGGGCAGCCCCGCCGCGGGGTGGGCGAGCACTCCCGTCCTGAGGGCCCACAGCGGCCTCACAGGGCCGACCTGACTCCCTGGCCTCGGGACGCCCAGTGGTAGATGCCAGCTCGTGTCTCGCGGGGCGCGGGGCGTCTTCGGGGATATCAAGTCACCTCTGACCGGACCTTAGAGCCGTTTCTGCCGTGAGAGAGAGGAACCGCGCGCCCAGCGTGCTGGTTGGGAAAGCTGCGCAGGCCTGAGGGGACGGGGCGGCGCCCGAGCCCGGGGTCTGCCGTGCGGAGGCGGCCGAGTGTCCTCGCCGCAGACGGCGGCGGGTGAGGACGTGGGGTGGGACCGCGCTGTCGGCGGGAGGGGGCCGTCTGCGACTCACGGTGAGGGTGTGTGACTGCGGCGGGAGTGCCGGGCCCCCGGGTTCATTTCACACGCGGTGCCCGAGCTGCGGGCAGGGCCCGAGGGACCTTCTGCGGCCCCTGCGGGGGGGTTGCAGCCTCGCGAAGCGAATGTACATATTTATTTACTTTCGACTGTAGCCGACCGCCAAGTGCCTTCTCTGTTCCTTGTAATCAGTTCGTCACCAAAGAAGCGTTTGCACTGTGTACCGGCGCTGTCAGTTCGAATAAACGGGCCCCGTTTTCAGACGGCGACTGGCGTTCTTCTTTCCGTCGAGCCTGTCGGGGCGGCCGACAGCAGCCGGGGAAGGGGGCAGCTCCTGGGAAAGCCAGACTGCGCCGGGCACTGTCCTGGGCAAACGTGAGACGGGAGAAGCAAGGGGAAAGGACCGGGGGGTGTGAACGTGGCTCCGTTCTCCCAGGCAGCCTGGATGCTCTCACGGGGCCGAGGGGCTGGGTCCGGGCAGGGGCACTGGGGTCTCAGGCGAGCGTGTGGCGGCTGCCCCCGCCTGCGGGCTCGTGCTGCGGACGAGGACGTCCGTGTCAGGGACTGTGTAGCTGCCGCAGACACACGCTGTGGCAGGGACGGGTCCCGTGACGGTGGGTCCCCCGAGGGACCATGCTGCGGGGCCGCGGGGGACACGCGTCCCTGCTCTGGGCTCCGGGTGCAGGGGGAGAGGATGCTGCTCCAAGGGGAGCTGGAGGGATTTGGGGCATCTTCACGAGGCCTAGAGAAAGTCACTACTGGGGACAGAATCCTGAGAACATTTGAAATGCTGAGGAAAATTAAATGAGTTTCTTAAATTGCCAAATTGCTTCAAAATCTGACACTTGAGCCGCTTGCGTGCGCGTGCCGAGTTTCGGGAGCGGTGGCGCTCCGTCGTCGGTCGCGGTGCCGCAGCGCCAACGGGCGGGCCTCTCCTCGCCAGCACGCGGGGAGCTCGAAGCCACCCGTTTTCCGCTCTCGCCAGCGTGGGCCAGTTTCCGCAGACGCGTGTCGTGCTCCGTGCTTCGCGTGACCTCGGCCATTACCCATCCCGCTTCAGCTCGGCTATTTCAAGGTTGTCATGAGCTGGAGCCTGGGGGACACGAGTGCACGGAGAGCGGCAACGGAGTGCGTGTCGGCCGAGGTCGCTGGGAACTCCGGGTGAGGTGCTGGTGGAGGCCGGCTCTGCACCCGCCTCGCCTCGGTCTCCCTCGCTGGAGACGAGCACCCGGGCCGTGCGCCCGCCTCACCTGGGATGGCAGCCCCTGGAAGGACGGGCGGTGGGTCTGGGGTGGGGGGAGCAGCTCTCGCTCCCCCTCTGAGCAGGCACAGTGACGGGCGTCACCAAGACCCCCTCCCCGGGAGGAGCAGGGAGGAGCGGGTCCACAGTCCAGGCCTCTGGGCTAGAGGAGCCTTGAGCCATGCGCAGGACCCAGGAAGGGTTCGGCTCACGTGGGCCCTGCAGCTCCCCCTGGAGACAGCCGGGCGCGGCCCCCGTCGGTGCCGGGCACGGGGCGCAGGGAATGGGCGCCGCTTACCACTTCACGGGAAACTGACCACGTAAAACGGGCAGAAGGGGAAGGTTTGTCTTTTGCTTTAAGAACTGTGACGAGGGACGCCTGGGTGGCTCAGTTGGTTAAGCAGCTGCCTTCGGCTCGGGTCATGATCCCAGCGTCCTGGGATCGAGTCCCACATCGGGCTCCTTGCTCGGCAGGGAGCCTGCTTCTCCCTCTGCCTCTGCCTGCCTCTCTGTCTGCCTGTGCTCACTCTCTCTCTCTAACTAATAAATAAAAAATCTTAAAAAAAAATTAAAAAAAAAAAGAACTGTGATGAAGGTCTACGAACATTCCTGCTGCCTTTTTAAAAACATTTCACACCCGCTTCCCGTGTGCAGAATTACAGCCAGGTGACCCAAACATTTTATTTTCTAAGCGATTCACCAGAAACTTTTAGGGAACTCAGCAAATGCGTTTTTGATGTATTTCATGGTTAGAAAAAATCGTATCTGCTGTGGAGACCAAGTTTCGGGAAGTCCTGCGATGTGCAGGTTTTGTTACGGGGCTCGCCCCTGCTGACTCCCGCGGCGGAGGCTGAGACAGGAGGCGGACGGTCCGGCACACAGCAGGTGCTCCGGCCAGCCGAGCCTGTCCTATGCGTGCAGCCAGGGGCACGTGGGCCTGCAGCGGGGGACATTGTGCGGGGCTTCCTGCGGGTGCAGAGCAGGTGGGGGACTCCGGACATGGTCCCTGCCCGTGGTGCCACCAGCAGAGGGCCTGAGCCGCGGCCCCTGCCCTTCCCCCACTGTCCTGTTCCTCCTCCTCCAGGCTGCCCCCCAGGCGCTCTCTGACATCACAGCGCTGGTGACAAAGGCCCTGACCAGGTGGCGTTCTGGCTCTTCGGCTCTTCAGTGCTTGTTTTATGCTCGATCCTCAAGTCATGCTTTCTAGGGCATTTGTGTTCAGGGAGACGAGCATCCTCCAGTCCCAAACCATGAGGCGTTGGCCTTGGGTGGCATGTTTGATTCTAGAAGGTTCTGCAGACTCCAGTGGTGCCTGTGTTCACGTTTGTGGGGTCTGTTGAGAGGAACTCGGCTTCTGCTGTTTTGGCATCTGGTTTCCTTGTGCAGAGACGGGCATCCCCACCGGCCTCGGTTCCTGTCATCGGCGTCTCCACCTTCACATGGCCGGCGCAAAGTCACGTTTTTTTCCGTTACGATTCCTGACAGCCGGTCGAGGGCTGTTCTGCCAGGAAGCCACATTTTCCAGGAGAAACTTTGTCCGCCGGTTTGGTGGGACTGCGGAGGGGAGGAAACAGCTCCCGTCCTGAGTCGTCTGCGGTGACCCCGAGTTGGGACCGTTCCTTGTGGGGCCATTTATCTCAGAGCTCTGGGAGAGCGAAAGAACCGGAATCTGATTCCCATTACTCTTCATCTTTTTCCAACATTGATGGTCGTAAACAGCGCAGAGAAACGTTACTCTCAAAGTGTCGCCCAAAACCGAGTCCCCCTCGGGTGGTTCGAGCCTCGGCTCTGAGCCCCGAATCATGGCGCCGCATGAGGTCGTTGTTAGATGCTTTTCAGATTATGCACATCCATCCAGCGCAAACAGACTTTCGTATTGTTTCGTCCTCAGCGAAACACATCAGGGCAGACGCACGGAGCCTTTGCCGATGACTCGTGCGCAGCTGCCGTCCGAGGAGCCCCTGGAGAGCGCCGGGGTCTGTGCTCGTTAACACCGCCGTCCACACGGTAACTCCGCGGGCCACCGTCACGCTGTGCAGGGAGCGGGGCTCACCGCGGAGACAGCCTGTGCCCCGAGCCTGTGTGGACCGCGGGCGTGTGCGGATCACCCGGGGTGGGCTCGGCGCCCGAAATCAGGAAGGGCCAGAGCCCAGGGCCAGCCTCGCTTCTGACTCTGGGGCCAGTATTCCCTCCATGTCATCAAACCCGGGGAAAGTGAACACTGATCCTGAGTTCAGCCCTGAGTTCCGCGCTCTGCCCACACCTGGACGGGGCTGCGTGTTTTCTGAGCGCGGCTCGCGTGGGAAGGACGGAGTTCTGGAACTTCGGGAAACTTCGGTCTCATGGGTGCTGACCGGCGGTGTTGACTGGCCTCCCCTCCCTGTGTGTCTGTGCCCGCCGCGAGAGCCCTCCCCGCCGGTGACCCGACGCCGGCATGCTTGCGCCCAACAGGCACAGGGCATGAGCTGAACCTTCTCCTGGCCGCCTGCGCACGGCCTCATTCCCGGGCAGCCCTGCTTGGACACGGCTGCCCGTGTTCCGTCATGTGTTCACACAAACCGGAGCGCGTGTAGACAGTGGAGCTCTGTCCTTACTTCATTTGCCGCCGCAGAGTGTCGCTGAGAAGCTCCCCCCTTGACCCGCAACATCTGGATGCAGGAGCCCGACGGGGTCCCCTGTCCCACGGGGCCTGAAACTGCTCCTAAGAGGCCAGCACCTGGGCCAGGACGAGCCCCGGTTCCTGCCGGCCGCCTGCCTCTGCTTCCTTCTGTGGCCTCCAAACACCGTTCCCGTGTCTGTCAGCCCCGCTCCCGTCCCGTTCCGTGAAGGGGCCTCCTGTCCCTACACCCGCAGTGGCCCGCCCTGGGACAGGTTGCGAGGGCAGCGCTGTGCTCTGCTGCTCACGCTGGTCTCCGTGGCCCGTCTCGTGGGCACGGCCCGTAGGTCCCCAGCGGGCTCACGGCTCTGTCCCCACATCGTCTTACCTTGGCCGCCACGGAGTACCGGGTCCTCGGGAATCCCTGCTGGCCCCGGCCCTCGTTGGCTGTGGTCCCCGGCCCTCTCAGCACGAGGGTCTCCCCTGTGGGCGGATGATATCAGTGTTTCCAGTTTTGCAAATAACTTGTCTGAAGACGTGAGATGCAGGCGAGCGTGTGGCTGCAGCCACTTGCTCGTGGCTCCCGGGTTCCGCAGCCCCTCAGGCTGTCGAATGACCCAGCTGGTGCCGCCTGTGTGACGGGAACACAGTTAGGGTCCGTGGGAAGCAGAAGCATGTGGGCTCTCAGAGAACGGCCCCCCCCGGGGTTGTCGTGTCTATGCCGCAGGGGGCGGTCCTGCAGGGAGAACGTGCTCCGAGCCCCTCGGGTCCGGCCGTGCAGCGCGTTACCTGCGAGGGTCCGGGGGAAGCCGGCTCCACCGGCGACTCCGCGCCGCTCCTGTCTGGGGCCCTCGTTCTCGCGGGCGGTCAGCCGGGCTCTGGTCGGGGCGAGCGGACACAGCGCCGACCTCGGTCCACTGACGGGGTGTCCGCTCGCCCCAGGTCCGGGCACCCCGCTGGCCGCCTTCCCTGTGGCGCGTGTTCAGCGGCTCACCGGGCGCCCGCCGTGGCCAGCTCTGTGTGGGCAGATGGAGGGTGCGGACGCAGGACTGGGCCAGGGGGCAGCCACGAGGACCGAGGTCCCTCGACTCTGCGTGGTGTGACCTCTTCACAGAGACCCACTGAAGAGCCAAAGTAACGCCATCTTGGGTAAAGGGAGCCATTTTATGCAATTCCCTAAGAAACCGGATTTGGTAATCCATCAAGGGACCGGCTTGGAAATCCCCTGAACCTGGAGACTAATTAGAAGTGCAGGTCAGCCACCGCAGCCGTTGAGTGAGCAGCTGGCCAAAATCCCCTAGACAAAGTAGCCAGTCCCCGGCAGACAGCACAGCCTAAGCAACACCAACACCCGTCCCGTAAAAGGTCACCTATACATGTGACTTCGGTGGTTTTTGTCTTTATAAGCAATGCTCAAAGAGGACTGGGCACCCTACTTCCTCCACCCGCTGCGTCGGTGTGTTGCACGGGGGTCCGTGCCCGGGCACGCTCTCAATAAAGAAACCTGGCGCTTGCATTCGGCTCCGTGTCTCCGTGGTGGTCTCATCGGGGGTCCCGCGACCCTGGCACATCACCCACACGGCCAGCCCCTCGCCCGCCGGTGGCCATCACACACGCGCAGCGCGTCCACCATGTGACGGATGGGAGCAGGCCCGACGGGTGTGCCGCGGTGACACGTGTGTGCCCTTTGCTTCCCAGAGCCCCGTCTGCAGCGGGAAGGTGGACGCACCATCCCCGGTCAGCGACGAAGAGCGGCCTGTGGCCGGCAGGCAGCACGTCCGCAGACACCCAAGCAGAGCCACAGGCCCCATCCAGAGCTCCTGCCTCAGTTTCCCCACAAGCAGGCGCTGGAGGGAACCGTGCTACGACCTTGCCTCCGGCAGAACCGCAGCCGGGGTGCGGGATAAGCCACCGTGCCGTGGAGCAGCCGCTACGTGCAACGGAGCAGGGAGGTCACGGAGCAAGGGCTGCACAGACACCGCGGGCCCTTTCTGTGGCGTCGCCGTCTCTGCCCTCACGGGTCCCCCCCATAGGCTGCTTCCGTGAAGACTACACGCGGTATCAGATCTTGAATTTTGGGGATCGAACCGGTGTGAGAAGTCCGCGGCGCTTGTGGTTGGGGTTCTTCCCAACAGCAGTGAGCCTTGGAGTCGCGTTGCTGGTTACGGGCGGAACGGAAGGCACGTTCCGTGGGGTGGACACGGGGTGGTCACAGGAGGAAGGGTGAGCGTGTCCATCCCTGGGTGGGGTGTGCGGGTGTGACGCTTGTGGAGCGAGGTTTTGTACAGAACCCTCTGTCAGACAGGTTTCCGGACAGAAGTTTGCTCTTTACCGCTAGTTTGCGCAGCTGCAGACTCAGCAATGAAAGCGACCTGGGTGTTGGAACGACTTCACCTCATTGCAGAGACACGAGGTCCGGGGGAGACGTGGGGGCTTGGGCATCCCAGGGCCCCTCCTGGCGTCCGTCCTCATGAGAAGTTAGGGCCCGGCATGGCCACCCGTGCACACAGTGCTCTCCCTGTAGGTGACAATGTCACGGCGTCGTTTTCTGGGACTCCCCACATCCTAGGGGCCATGAATCCGGCCGGCCAGACCAATTCCCTCACTGCAGGGAGGGGAGCCTGCAGAGCCCCTGGCACACGGCCCTGAAGGCCTCCCAGCTGGGCAGCAGGTGGAAGGAAGGCCAGTGACGCGGCTGACTTCAGACAGCAGCTTCGAGGTGCCTTCACTTTCTGTTTGGGTCAGTGGCCCCCCTGAGGTCCCCAAGCTGGGGCTGGCCCTCCTCGCTCTCGTGGGGCCTGGAAAGGTGACCAGGGAACACCTTGCAGGCCAAGTGGTGACACCAGCCCCACGAGGGGAAGGGCCAGTGGCAGGCACAGGGTGCCTAGGACACCTCACTCAGATTCTGCCTGGGACCCCCTCCAGCCCAAGGGACCCCCCCGGTGGACCCGGCATGCCCCCAGCTGTCCAGCACCGCCTTCCCCTGGGCTGTAAATCAGGGATGTCTGCTTTCCTCACTGCATAATTTCCATCTTCCTGGGAACAGTTTGTTTCTGCCGTGTGAGCACAGGGACCGGACGCCATCCAGCTGCTCGGTGTGGCCCTCCGCCCTCCCCCTGCAGTGGGGGCCCGGGACCCCAAGAGCAAGTCCCGTCCTTCTCTGCCTGACACCAGAACCCCGCCCCTGGGCAGGATGCCTCGCAGGCCCGAGGGCGGGGGCCGGGCCTGAGCGTTCTGGAGGGCGCGTGTGCATGTGAAGAGCAGATGTCCACACTGACCTCTCGTGCTCCGGCGCCGCTGGGCTGTGTGGCCCCAGCAGAGCTTCACGGGCGGCTGTGTTCTTTACTCCTGCGAGTGTTGACCGAGCCCCGCCTGAGGCCCCGAGTGCTGAAGGGCACCGTCCCTCCCCCCAGAGGAGCACAGGCCCTGCGGTGAGCAGGGGCCCAGGGGCCTAGGGATGGGGTCTGTCCGCCGGGGAGGGGGCTGGGCTGAGCCTGGGGAGAGGGGCCTGCTGGGGGCAGGGCCAGGAGAGGAGCGTCCCACCAGGCACAGAGGAAGGGCTGGCAGGGCCTGGGCGTGAGGCAGGCCCAGAAGAACCCCCTGAGGGTTGAGGAGACGGGGGCGGTGGGAAGGGGTCCTCGGGCAGCGGGAGGGGCAGGCCTGTGGGCTCCCCGGCCACTGAGTCCCTTCCCATTGGCGTCAGCTCCCAGCGAGGGGCTGGGGGTCTGTCCGTGGGGTCTCCCGCAGTCCCCACAGACCGCCCACGCGGCTGGAGCCCCCTCGGCAGCAGGGACGGTCTGGGGACTCAGGGAGAGCCCCGCCCCCTGCCATAGGCCGCCAGCAGTAGAACTGAGTTTTAAATTCAACCGTGTTTTTGAGGGAAGACAAGTGCGTGGTTAGGGCTGCCATCCACGGAAAGGCGGCCGCGGGGCAGCCCCTGCTGGGTCTGTGGGAAACGGCAGCTTCCCGGCGGACCCGCGCCCGGAGCCGGAGCAGGCCCGTCCTCACAGCGCAGGCAGCTGGTCGCGCTCCGGAAGCTGTGGCCCCGGGGGGCCTGCAGAGGTGCCCACCTTGCCCCGTCTCAGGCGTCCCGCGGGGGAGGAATCCCCTTTAACCCCATCGCGTCCCACTGGCAGGAAAGCTGCGGGAACACCTGTCAGGCGCCCGGTCGCGCTGGGCACGTGCCCTCGCACACTTGCTGTCGTAGCCTGAACCTTCTTCTCGTTCTTCTGCTGCCGTTACCGTGACATCTAACCTGGGGACAGTTTCCAGTGAGTCTGACCCAACCGAAAGGTGTTTCCTCCAGATTTGCCCTGGGTATCCTGCATGGAAATCCGATTTCCTGGAATTATTACTCAGTCTTCCTCAGTGATCTGAATTGTCCATTAACCAGGAGTGGATGTCTCCATTCCTATCACGTTCTGGAACCTTCCAGCCAGGGCCCTGTTTCTTGCATTTGAGTTCTGGGAAGTGTTTGTGTTCAGTGACACATGGAGCACTTTGGGCTTAAAATCAATCCTGGAACCACCCGCGTGGGCTGTTGGGGCCAGTTTCTAGGTGCTTCTGTGTCTTATCAGGGGGCATCTCCCTCCCTCCCCAGATATGTCTCCGGTCACCACGTCCAGCCCGGACCGTCCCCTGAGCTCAGTTCCCGCCACGCACTGCCATCCCCTGGAGAGTGCCGGCATGGAGTGTCCCTCCCCAGCTACAGGCCACCTGCTGCCCACACTGAGTTCTAAAGTGAGTTTCCAGCACTCGTGGGGTGAACGTTTGATCCTGGGACAGCAAGTGGATGACTTGCCCCGCACTGGGGTCGCCCCTGGGTCTAGCCAGCCCTGGGTCTCGTGGGATGGGTTCCTGCAGGCGGTCTCAGGCCAGCCCCTGGAGCTGCCATCCCCACGGTCCCCCTGCCCCGAGCAGTGTGTCCTGAGCTACACCCCGCCTGCTGTCACACGAGGGGTGCTGTGCGGGCTGGAAAGGTCCTTCCTGTGCCTGGTGGGGTCGCGCCCGGGTTGGCAAACACACAACTCTG
>ML109435.1:8936-34424 GCA_003697995.1 Taxidea taxus jeffersonii | reverse complement strand
CCCTGGTCACAAAGCGTAGGACACAGCGGCACCGAGGACACAGCCCCGAGCGCGGAGGCCTCCCTCCCGTCTGCCTGCACTGCTTATTCAGGCATTGGGGAGAGAGGAGGCACTTCCTGGCAGCCGTGGGTCACAGGGCACCGCAACCCCGAGTGACTCCAGGCCATGGCCGCTGGACAGAGGCCGTGTTGGTGTCCCCCACGGCTGCTCCCACAATGGCGTGGGCAGGGCAGGCCCGCTCTGCAGGCTTGGATGTGGGGCTGGTCTCCCTGGACGCTGGTCGGACGGTTGCCTCCCACAGGGGGCACCACCCAGGGTCGCTGCCTTGGGCAGCACGAGGGCCTCATGGCTTCTCGGGACTCAGAGCCCCGCACTTTCGCCTCGGGGCCGTGGCTCCCTGGTCCGTCCCGTCTGGCCTTTTGGAGCTTGGCCAGGCAGGAGGCAGAAACGGTCTCTGACGCGTACCTGGAGTGGAGGAGGGGTGGTCTCTGTCACTTCTGGGAACCCCCCCGCCCCCGCCGTGGTGCCAGTGCTGCGTCCCCCGGGCCTGGGTCAGGCTGGGTTGGCCAGGTCCCCATAGTCTGGGGCTGCTGGGCGGGGCGTGCTGACACCCTGAGATGCTCTGAAGCTGCCCGAAAAGTCAGGAATGAGGCCAGTGCAGGACCTAGCGCCCCACGAGAGATGTGTGGGGACGGGCACTGGCCCACTGGAGGGGACAGCCTTTGTCTCGCCCACTGTGAGCTCAGCCACGCAGTCACAGACGACCCCACGCAGAGGCCTCCCTGAACCTGCGCCCAGCAGGCAGAGCTTTCCATGGAGCTGAATTCTAGGCCAGTGTGGCCTCTCCTTGAATGCCCCTATGACAGGGAGCTCAACCCTCCGCAGGCCTTCAACACTTGAGCTCAGCTGCAGACACTTGAATGTCCATTTTTAACATTGATCCAAAATAAGCTTTTCTGAAACTTCCACTTCTGGGGTCACCTAGGCTTTCATGTGTGGAATACGGATGAGCCCCTCAGAACCCAGACTGTGGCCCCAGGTGCAGGCTCTTGAACACACGCTCTTCCGTCACTGACTGTAAGGGACCCCTTGATCACACGCACCCCCGGGCCTTCGAGGAGGATGGCTCTGAGGACACGGCTGCCTGTCTCTCCGTGGGGTGGGCGTCCTCCTCCTCCTCACTCACACGCAGGCACCCACGGAGCTGAGGGCTCTCCAGGCCGGAGAAGTCTTTGCAGACCGAGTGTCCACAGTAAGCGTCTCCAGTGCACATGAAGACATGGGACAGGTGGTCTCGGAGTCATGGCTGGCTGGTGCAGATGGGGCCGGGCGGCCCACCCCTGCAAGCCGGAGCCTGCCTGTGGTCAGGCACAGATGCCCTCCTGGAGCGGCTCCGGACCGGCTTGGCTGCCGGGCGGCTTCCTGGCCGAGACCAGCCGTCCACCCAGAGGCGGGCAGCTTCGTGCTGGAGGGCCTTGGCGGGATGTCCGTGTTGATGGACGGGATTGGAGCAGCCCCCAGGGGCCCAGGCTGTGTCGTCCTTCTGGGATGGGAGAAGGGCTGGGGCCCCACTCACTGCTGACCCTGGGCCTGTGGGAGCGCCAGCTCCGCACTCCTCGGACCTTCGTTCCTGGTCCTGTGGGGCCAGTGCTCTGCCCCCGCCTCATGACCGAGTGTGGGACTCGTGGGCCTCAGGAGGGAGAGGCAGGGGCCAGCAGAGCAGGGAGGGCACTGGAGCAGAGTCCGGAGGGAGCCCAGTGCCCCTGCGACTCCTGGGAACGCGGGTTCAGGTCCGCAGACCGGACGGCCTGAGACACCACCCTGCGGTTCTTGGTCTGCGGTGCCACCGCCGCTGCCGAGGGCGGGGTGTGGACGGGGGTGCGGGCACACCTGCCGTGGGGCGCGGCCTGGGGGGCCACACAACCCCGGGCACCGCAGCCACGAGGCAGTGCCCCCTTCAAACTGAGCCCGCGGCTAAGGGCCTGGGGCCGGGAGCCGAGGGCGCCTCTAGTCCAGGACGGGCGCCCCGGGGTCTGGGGTGGTCTTCGGAGCTGACTCGGGGTCCTGTGTGGAGTCTGTGGTCCACAGACGGACGCCCGCCCCGCACACAGCCGGGCTGAGCACACGTGTCGTCCCGGCTGCCGACACACGACTCGGACCCGGCTTCGGGGGGCAGCTGAGCGTCGTGGTGTGGGGAAGCAGAGGCGCTGAGCCCAGCCCCGTGTTTGTGATGTGGCGAAGCCAGTGGGTGTCTCTGCTCACCTGAGGGTCAGGGAGGCTCCACCTTGAGGGGCGACTTCTCCCTCGGCTCTGGGAGCCACCGGCCTGAGGACCTGACTCGGGTTTACCTGCAGGAAGCAGAGTCTCACTTGCTCTGTTTCTCCTGCGGCCGTGAATGACGCGTCCCTCCGCCGGTGCTCTGGAGGTTATTGCCGGCCCGTCCCCCTCCCGGCGGGCGCTGCAGGGGGGCCCCCTGGGAGCCGGGAGGGGAGAACCCCCTGGCTGTGCGGGCTCACGGCCTGGCCTCTGGGCCGCTCTCTCCCGACCCCGTGCATGCTGCAGATCGCGGCAGGAGGAGCCGAGTGCCACCCGGACGTGACTAGAAGCCACCTGGACACCCCGCGCTGCCACACCCGGGAGCACAACTTTATAACCAAATTTCCTGGTAAAATGTGCTTTTCCGGTTAGCGGCTCGGTCGGCCCCCCGGGTGTGAAGCGTCTCCCGAGCAGGTCAGGACTCCCCGGGGAGCGAGACGAGGCCGTGAGGGAGGAGCTGTGGTGTTGCTCCTCGGGGAGACGTCCCTGAGCCCCGCAGGCACCGAGTCGCAGGGCGGCTTGTCTCAAGGGGGCTGGGAACGGGGCCCTCACCCAGGAGGTGCGCTGGGGCTGCGGGCCTTTCCTGGGCTGGCGGGAGCGCCCCTCGCCCGCCGGACCGCGGTCTGCCCGGAGGGGAAGCAGGGCAGGAGACACGGGGAAGCAGGGCAGCAGGCTGGTTTGAGGAAGGGTTTTGAGGTCTGCTGAGCCCCCGCGGGTCGCGCTGGGCACTGGGACGGCGTCCGGCCGTGGCGGACAACCCCCGGCATAAGCACGCTGCTCGGACAACTGGGGTCCAAGCCAGGACGCAAGCCTTCGGGTGACCCCGCGGGACCCCGAGATTCCAGCGGAACGACCACAGCCAGAAGTGAGGGGAGGGAGGCCCTCTGCGCCCCTGTGCTCGTCCTCATCCCCGATGCTGACCTCAGCCTCCTGGGCACACAGCTTGGGCTTTCCCTGCCAGAAGAGTCTCCTCCAACAGAGCACGACGTTTTGGGGTGGCAGACCCCACAGCAGGACGACTTCGGGGAGTCTTCCCGGACGTTCCAGCTAGAGCTGACTCGCAGATGTGGGCTCGCAGCCCCCCGGATCGAGGCGTGCTGTTAGCGCAGCCCTCCAGCCGGGACACAGCCCAGCGCGGGCGCCGGAGGCTCCACGTGTGGGGCCGTCCCCCTCGGAGCGGCCGCCGCGTGCGTGTGTGGGGGCGCAGAACCGGGGCCTGGGCCTGACCTTCCCGCCGATCACGCCGTTCGGCTGCGGGCTCCCCTTGCACCCGGGCTGCCGGTGACCGTCCCCGCGGCGCGGCGCGCAGCCGCCTGCTGGCTCAGATGTCGCGTCCACCGTGGGCCCCCCGGGGTTGGGCCCCATCTGGGGCCTCCATGCACCATGTGGCCGTGGACGTCGAACGCGCGGGCTCAGCTTCGTCAGAAACTGCCGGAAGGTTTTCCAAACCGGTTTTGCTGATCTGCATCCCGCTGGCGGCGGCAGGTCCCCGGGTCCCCGGATGTCCCCAGCTGGGGGACGCGGACTCTCGGGTGGCCTGTGCTGGCTGAACACGCACCAGTGTGGTCATGGCCGGTCATCTGAACGCGCTGTCCCCGGGCCTGGCCTCACTTAGCCTGGTCGGTTTGTGAGCCCCTCGTCAGCTGCTCCTGGTTCCGTGCGTGTTGTGGACAGCATTCCTGCTTCAGGGACACGTGCCCGGGGCCCTTTCCCTCCCTCCGTGCATCTCCTCCTCGGCACGCTGTCTCTTGTTCGCAGTTTCCGTCGAGTCCTACTCGCCAACCCTCTCTTTACGGGCTTTTCCCATCCTGTGTGGGAAGTCTTGAGGAACATTAACATATCCTCATATGCAGTCCTCCAGAAACTCCATCCCCCCGACTGTTTTTTAAAAAAGATTTTATTTGTCAGAGAGAGAGCGCGCACAAGCAGGGGGAGCAGCAGACTCCCCGCCAAACAGGGAGCCCGACAGGGGGCTCGGTCCCAGGACCCAGGACCCCAGATCATGACCTGAGCCGAAGGCAGACGCTTAACGAATGAGCCTCCCAGGCGCCCTGGAAAGTAGTTTTAGGTAGAACACGCCCACGGGACGGTTGGTGCTTGTCCACATGCGTGCACGCTGGCCTGGCCGGCCCCGGGTCGGGGAGTCGCTGCGTCTCAGTGGGGGCTGGACACCTGCGGCCCGTCCCTGAGGCACTGCTTCACCTGGTTTCCTGCCCCGTGACCACGCGGGTGTGGTTCGAGTCTGGGAGGGGGGCCCGTCAGCCGTGTCCTCTTGAAGACTGTCCTGGCCGTTCTCGGTCCGGTCCCCGTGCCCGTCAGCGCATCACTGCCTGCAGAGGAGGGGGGTCTGCCAGGGGGTTACTTGCTGTTGCCTTGAGTCTGGAATTCAGAGGGGGCTCCAGCGACGTTGCTAACAACACTCCATCATCTCGTTCATAAATACGAAAACGTCCTCCAGTGATTTATGACCTCTTCACAGGTCTCGGTGACTTTTCTACATTTTCTAGAGGTTTGACACATTTTTGTCAGACATATTTCCCTTTATTGATACGTTGTGCTACTGCACATGGTGTTTCTTAAAAAAATTAACTTTCTGGCCGTGTGCTCCTGGTATACGGAAATGCAGTTCAACTTTGGACAGTGATGTCCAACAACATTGATAAATTCAGTTAGTGACCCCAGAGGCTGTTAAAGAGTATTCTTTTAGGTTTCCTGTATCTACGGTCTTTTCTGTCTGGAAGGCCAGCTGTGTTGGCCTGTTTCCGGTCCCCACGGCACTGGGCGCCTTGCTGGCCGCCAGCCTGGCAGGTCTCGGCTGGACGGGGCTTCCAGGCAGCAAGCCCCGACCTCCCCTGCATACAGTTGGTGCTCGGTAATCACTTGTTGCCTGAGTATTTTTTACTCTAACTATTAAACTTGGGTTTTTATCTGCCGTTCAGTGTCCGTTTAGAAGTATTTCCCCTGCACTGTGTAATGGTACCAAATGCCCACGTGGGCTCCCCGCGGTCCTCAACGCGGAGCTCAGGAGCCCGGGCCACGGGCGTGCTTTCCTGGGCGTTACTGACACCGTGCTTGTGACTCTAACGCTGAGTGTGAGGACCCGGGTTGGTCCACGGTTAGTGGCGTCTTCACGTGGTGCCGTGTCCCCTCCTCGCTAACTGCATTCTGTGCAGGAACGCCCTCGCCGACGTTATCGCTCCCTTCGGAAGCTCCACGGGCCCGGGAAGGGGGTGACGCTGAGAGCACGAGGTGGGGACCCAGTTCCTGAGCGACTGTCCACCCCGGTGTGATCCAGGAGCTGCAGGCCCTCCTCTGGCCGGTCTGGGCTGGCCATGTGCCCTCCCACTTCGGGAGCCGCTCTGCCCGGGATCATTTGTCGTCCACCTTCCCTGCCACCTCTGAGGTCAGGTTGTGACGTGGACAGTGGTGGAGCGCTGTGCTTGTGCGCAGCTGGGTTGGCTGGCTGGGGGGAGGCTGGCTGGGGGGGGGGGGCCCGGCTGAGGGGGGGCTGGCTGGGGGGGAGGGGCCCGGCTGGGGGAAGGCCTGGTGGGCTGCTGGGAGACCCACACTCCCTGCGGACTGTCATGCACTGATGGCCATTTGCTGTCTGCACGTTTGGTCAACCGAGTGACCACCAGCACCTGGTGACCAGTGCACGGTCGTCCTCCTCTCCTCTCTCACCTTCCGTCTCCAGGAGAAGAAAACTCAGGAACCATAAAGTGAGTGATGCCCACTCTTCCATTATCTCCCTTATTTCCATCTTATTATGAAATGTCTCAGGCTCTTAGGGACACCCAGGGGCAGTCCCAGAGCTGGAGCTCACCAGGGACGGGGGCAGTGTCTGTCCTTCCCAGGTCCCGGGGGTCTCTCCATGGCACGTTTCCCTCGGTGACCGCTCGCGCAGGTGCGACAGCCTGCGTGTCCGAGCGAGTGCCAGCGAGGACCCTGTGGAGACGCCGGGGGCTCTGTGGCCCTTCTCCCCTGTCCCGGCTGCAGGTTGTGGTTTATTTCCTACTTTAAAAGTCTTAGACTCGGTGTGTCCTCTAGTTTGTCAGTCCTCCACATTTGCATTATTTTAATCCTTCTTGTACTGGTTTTAATCACACTTATCAGAATATTGAGCCTTGATTTTGGGCAGAACTGGTTTTCCTGGTACTTTATTTCCCCGGGGAACACATGTTGGCTTAGCACAGTTGGAGACATCACGTCCATCATCTTGCCGGCAAACAGCAAAAAATCCCATGGAGAACTTCCTGTCACCGTGAGTCTGTCCAGGGTTCTGTGGCTGCGGAGCCTCTGTGTGTCCCTGGTGTTTGGGGATGCTTCTCTCTCGGGGGGCCTGTGCTCTTTCCTTTGCCCATCCCCGGGCTTTCCTGTGATTCTGTCACCTTAGAATTTAGAGTCACCTCAGCTGCATCTCATTTCGTCTCAGTGACTTGTCTAGGACAGGTGAGCTCGCTGACGTCACATGGGTCTTGGGTACCAGGCTCCCAGGGGGTTAGAATTGTGACCGGTGATGCCGTTCGCTTGTTTTGAGGGAGGCGTGTGGGGTATGTACCGTCCCTGCCCCTGACCTGCCCGTCCCTCCGGCCCGCGTCCGGGGGGCTCTGCACGTCTGCCTCCCACACGACAGGCTCACGTGTCCCCACGCCCAGCACACCCTTCCCTTTCTCACGTTCTGTCCCGCGTCCGCCTTCCGGCCCATCCAGGGCGGCGTCTCTGCTGTGATTCTACTCATCCTCTTTCTCAGAATTTCCAGGAACCTGTGCCCGTTGCTCATTTCTCAGTATTAGTCCCATACACAGTCCAAAAAATTAAGTCAAGCCCTCCCCGGGTCTTGTAAGTGAAGCCCGTAAGAGCGAGCAACAAAGAGAGCTTAAAAGCGTGTATTCCCGGGGGTCGCGGCCACCTCTCGCGGGGACAGTGACGGCGTCACGCTGCCAATGAGGATGCCACGCCCAGGCCCTGGCGCCCTCGTGCAGGCGGAGCGTAGAAACTGGAGATTTCCTCTTCCTTTGGGTTACCAAGGTCATGGTGTCCTTGTTCCCAGGACCTCCCTCTCCGGAGCTTCGCTCGGGGTTTGCCCATCGAGGGCGCAGCCCGCAGTGTGCGGCGCGACGGGCCGGGGCACTCCCCGCGGAGGGCCGCAGCCCCTGGTTTCCGCGTGGAGCCCCGCGTCAGTCCCGCTGAAGGAAGGGGTGCTTGCGCGCCCACCGGCGGACAGACTGGCCGCACGGCCCCGTCACCCCCAGCTTCACCGTGGGCGCACCGCATGCCCGTGTTCTAGAACGTTCTGAACGCGGGCCAGCCCACCCACGGGTTAACACAGCACCTGCCCGACGTGTGCTTCGTCTGAAGGCCCTCACCCGGGACGGACCACGACTCGTTCACGCAGACTCACGGCCACCGGCGCCCGCACCTGATGCGTGGGTTTCTCCTGAGGCACAGCACGGCCTCCCGCCCCAGAACCGCCAGCCCTGGGACGCGGGGCCCAGCCCACCAGCGGGCACCGCACTCTCCGCCCCGCTCTGCGGTTCCCAGGAGGACGCTGCCCACGTCCTGAAGCAAAGTAAAGTTGGTTCATGCGGGTTGTCTCCTCTGGTCGGGTTTAACACTGCAGAGCTTCGCCTGCTGCAGCCTGGCCCTCCCGCCTGGCCAGTTCCGAGCAGGCAGGGGCCGAGTGGGCGGGTCCTGGGGGGCACCTGCCGCAGGCCGACGCTCACCTCCCACACGGCGTGTGGGTTCCTCGTGCATTCAGTGACACACACACTGATCCAGACCCTGTGGGGACGCGGGCGTTCGTACACCCGCCGGTCCATGCTCCTGTCCACCCCAGCCCTGTGTTTCCTGGCTGCAAACCTGCACCCTTAGCTCCTCACTGTCCCTCAATTTCTGGGGCTCGTGCTCGCTGCTGATGTTTTTTAAGGAACATTTTTCCACCAAAAAATAGCTTTTTTTCCTAACAATTAGACACCCAAATGCCTGAGTCAGGGGGTGTCACCGTGGACATGGGGCTCAGTTTATGCAGGGTGCCGGTGGGCACAGGGGGCGGGAGGCGAGGTCACCAGCAGGGCCGTGAGAGCTGACGGGCAGGTGACCTGAGGAAAAGCGCCACAATCAGCAACTCCTTACGGGTGAACCCGGGGCCTCCCGCTCACGCTGACGGACACACATGCTCTCTCCGTGGCCGGACCTTAGGGTGTCCTGTCTCACGTTGCAAAGCCCCCATCTTCTCCGACCGCCTCGGACATGCTGGGACCCTGCGGGGGACATGAGCTTCATGGCTCACCTGAGTGCTCACCTCTGCGCTGGGCCGGTGGAGACGCTTCTGCTGAGGACGGAGCGGTCCTGGTCCCGGCCGCAGGCCCAGCGCCCTGGGCCCCACCTGGCTGCCCAGAGGTCGGCGCGTGGCCAGGGTAGCCACAGTCCCGGGGAGCGGGGGCCGCTCCGGATGAAAGCCGCTGCTCCCGGCACGCCCTGGCGTGAGCTCCAGAGGCTGCCAGACCGATTTCCGAGGTCTGTGGAAAATCCCGTGGAGCGTTCTCCACCCTCTAAGAAAATAGCTTTTCCAGCTTCTGTTTTCATTTTCAGCAGGGCCAAGTCGTAGGGTGGCTCTGGCTGCCGCGGGCCGGGGCGGGGTGCCTGTGAGAGGCTGCAGCAGGGGCCCTAGGTGACGCTTACTGAATGGACCTGCCCCGAGCCCTGGCTAATACTCCACAGGCACCATGCTCGGCCCCACGCAGCCCTGCACTGCGGCTCTTAGCCTGAATTTTGTAAAAGAGCGAACCACACTCAGAAAAGCAAAGCGTCCTGCCCGAGGTCCAAAGCTGGGAGGCAACAGCCCCACAGAAGGGGTGCTGGTCAGTGCTTGCAGCTGGCTCTCAGATGGAGTCCTGACCTGTGGCAGCTTCTGATTTCACTCTGACTGACCAGCTCACAGATCTAGAAAGTCAGGAGTTGGGCCAGCCAGCTCCAGCTCACCTTGCAGGCCGGAACCCAGCCCCGGGAACGCGGCCCTCTGCAACCCCGGTTCAGCCCTGGGGACTGGTGGGCGCAGACACAGGCCCACTGCCCTGCCCCTGACCTCTCTAGCCCGAAGACCTCCCGGGCACGCAGGTGGATTTTCCACACCCACAGCCGCGGGACCCGGGGTGGACGTCGTGTCTCCTGGGGACAGGGTGTGGGCTCAGTTCCAGCTGCTTCGGCTTGCCAACAATCGGCGGCCTGGTGGCGGGGAAGGGGTTAGGGTCGGAGGCGGGGAGGGAGGGAATGAGCCCGTGGTCAGTACCCTACACTCCATCCAAAGCCCAGAGCAGCACCAAGCAGAGGTGCTCTGGGACAGAGGGGGAACCTTGCCAGCTCTGGAAAGCAGTGGAGGCGTTCTCTGCCCTCTGCCAGCAGCACATCTGAGTGCCCACCATGGCCACACTCTGGACACAGGACTCCGAAGTGCCCGGTGGGTGACCATGCGTGCCAGAGGACTGACCTTCTGGGCAGCAAGGGAGGCATGCAAACGCCGGACCTGCGATGCCTCAGGGAGACACAGAGCATCTGGAGGAAACAGAAACAGCCTGGGGCGGGCGGGCAGGGGCAGGATTCACCCGGGAAAAGGTGTGATCGGACACTTCTAGGCTGTCCTGGACCCCCGGGAAAGAAAGGGAAGGAGGACATGCTGGACAGAGGGCTCCTGAGAAAAACCCCTGGCTTCGGGACCAGAAAGGCGCTCAGTCCTGGGGCCCCCTGCAGCTCCTCGGGTTGCGTGCTCCCGCCCCTGACCAGGACCCTCTTCTCTGAGCAGTGGTACGTGCTGGCGGGCGTGACTGGCCCCGGGGAGAACGGTCCAGGAGCCGCGGCGAGGGCCACACTCAGGAAAGGCCATCCAGGACGGGCGGCGAGGGCCCTGAGCAGGCGCCAGCAGTGCTGGAGCTCTTCCTCCCACAGCAAAGCGGTCTCCCAGGGCCGGCCTTGGGGCCCACACACTTCCTGTCTCAGCAAAATTCAAGGCCACTCTGGGTTCCCCGTTCGCTCCCCAGAGTGGGCAGGACTCCGTGTTGATTGCACAACCTTCTAGAAGGGAGGGTGATGTGTTGAGTAGGGTCTGGGGGTTTGGGATTCATGTCTCTTCCCGTGCCTCAGTTTCCTCTTGTGCTAACGTGGAGGAAGCGGCTCTTGCCTCTGTGTGTGTCTCCTGTCTCCTGAGAGCGGGATCTCTGCAGCAACAGGGAGCACACGGACCCCACACTTCGTCCTCCCGCCGTGATCAGGGGGGACGGCAAGGACCAGGGTGAGCGCTGGGCGCCCCGCCCCCACCTGCCTGCTCATGTTAAAGCCCCCATGGGAGCAGAAGCCCCACTGATTGACTCAGCTCCCATGTAGCCAGAAAGCACGCGGTGCCCACCTCACCCACCTCGGCACCTTCCTTCCAAGGTGCCTCCCGAGGACCACGAGCAGCAGAGGCCCCGTGCTCCAGAACAAAGCCTCCTCTTGCAGTGGGTGGACCGGTGCTTGCAGGGGCTCCCCCACATCTGCTGCTGGAGGATCTGCCAACACACGCTCCCTTCTGGCCTGGCTCAGTGGGGAGGGTCAGGAGAGGAGAGGATGCAAATCCCTGGGAGGTTGCGGCCCATGTAGCCCCCGGCAGTCGGAGCTCGGCCTCTCGCCCTGCGGCAGCTCTGCAGACAGACCTCAGCACCTCGCCCCGTGTCAGGGGCTCTCCCTGGCTGAGCGGGCGGAAGATGACGGATCACACAAGGCCCAGCCGTCGGGGCACAGGGGCCCTTGCTGACCCAGCCTCGCCTGCCCCCCCCTCCCACCTTCCCTGTGCAATGAATCTGAGCCTCAACCCCCAGGGAGGTGCTCCTTTCCCAGGTGTCCCCCGAGTGGGCAGGAGGCAGATTTGCTGACAAAGGTCCCCTTTCCTCATGTTCACTTGCCTGTTCCCACAGGGGCCCTGGCCGAGAACCCGGGAAGGCCGGCCGAGGGACAGCGACCGTTCCTTTGATGGGGACGTTTTCACTGGCAGGACATATGCGTGCCGCTCACGGCCGGATGCTGGCCATCCCGCGGTCAGGACAGGGACGGCCAGATGCTGGGCAGGCTCTGCCTGGACAGGTGCGGCCTCACCTGTTGGATCCGAGCACGGCTGGAAGGACGTGGTAGAGGACTGGCCGGCATCCTGAGCCCCAATGAGGGTGTGCGAACCTCTGCTCACTGGCCTGGGCAGCTCCTCGTGGTGGAGCCTGAACCAGTCACTTCTCTCTTCTCAAGGGGAGAGGCCAGTTCATGGGGACCGTGGTGGGTGACCTCAAATCTGGGCTTGCAGCTGGGCTCTGCTCAAACTCCACAGCCGGTCCACCTTCTGGTCCCGCCTGGACCGTGGAGGGGCCTGCTCCGACTCAGCAGCACGTGGCGAGGAGAGGGCCCCGCGACCACGCCGCCCCGCGGACACCCGTCTGTGCGCGTGCTGTCGCTTCCCTTGTTAGCTCGGGGACCACCTCGGGAGCCGCGGGCCAGCACCTGCCCGCAGCCTCGCCCACTGGCCTGCTCTGGGGGCCACCAGCACAAACCCCAGATCAAACCACACCAAAAAGTCCTGCAAAACCAGTGAGCACACTACCCGCGGCCCAGAAAGCCCACCTTTCTTCTCCAGAACCTGAAACTGCACCAAGAAGCCTACTGCGGGGGCTGGGAATCCCCTCCCCTTTCCCCTCCTCCGGGCGTGACCTACCCAACCCCGCCCCGCCCCCGGCCCGGCCCGCCCCAGCACCCCAGCCCCACCCCCACTGGGCGTGGCCGCCGCAAACCGCTCCTCCCCATCCAGTGGGCGTGGTCTTCCAACCCCGCCCCAGCACCCCAGCCCCGCCCCCCCCTTGCGAGGCCTCCCCAACCCCGCCCCCGCCCCAGCACTTCCCACGCCCAGTGGCCTCCCAGCCCCGCCCCCCAGAGGCCGCTGGTCCTTCTGGCGCAGAGCCTGGTCGCCTGACCCCGGCCCCGCGGAGGGCACGGGAGTTACTGTTGGCGCCAACTTGCTGCACAGCGTAGAGAACTCATGTGCGGCAGGAGCTCGAGCTCTTGGCAGCGGTGGAGACACCTGGAGACCACGGGGCCTCCCGCGGGGCCTGCCTGGGGGCTCCAGGGGCAGCGGGCGTGCGGAGGTCGGGGTGCCCGGAGGTCGGGGGACCCGGAGGTCAGGGAGTGTGGATGCTGGGGTGCCTGGGGGTCGGGGCGCCTGGAGGTCAGGTCAGGGTCCGCGTGCAGAGAGTCTCCATCCCCGCCTGGGTTGCCCACCGAGGCCGCGGCATCTCCCGCGGGTCCCCAGCACACGCAGCTGTGTCCACACGTCCGGCTCCTCAGCTTCAGACTGGGCACCTGCAACGGCTTCCGGTGGAGGCCCGGCTGTACTGGCTGCCGGGAGGGGACACTGGACCAGGGAGGGGACGCTGGACCAGGGCCGGGTCCCACCCTGCAGGCAGCCCCACCGGAAGGGCCACGCGGCTGGGACTCCGACACAGGCGCGTCCTCAGGGCTGCTGCTGCTGCGGGCGCGCGTTTCAGCCCCAGGCGGCCAGAAACCACTGTCTGTGCCTCAGTTTCTCCCTGGTCAGATGGGGAAGGAATGAGCTGGGAGGCTCTGCCCAGACCACCGTTGTCTGGTTGGTTCAGCCATAGGTTTGGAGCCGTGTTCCCGTGGTGGGTGCGGCCATGGGTGGTCGGTGCTGGAGGTCGGTTCAGGTGACAAGTGCAATGTATGGACGTCCGGGGTCGGCACAGAGACCACACACTGACCTCGGGCTGGGGTCCCATCCTGCCCAGGAGGCACACTGGTCACTATGTGCCCCCCTCACCCGGTCACACTGAGCTCTCCAGGGGCAGCTCTGCTAAGTGCCTCAGGCCTCCGGCTAGAGCCCTGAGACTGGAGAAAAGGTCAGTCCATCACCGCACTAGGGACATCTAAGAACAAATCTGTCCCATGTCCCGGTGGACACGGGCAGTTTAGAGAGGTGGGGGGACTTGGTACCTTGCATGGCGACAGGTTTGATCAGCTCGTGCTTCCCTTGCACTCCTGTGACGTGCGAGCTGCTGTTCTCAGAGGTAACGTCTGAACCAGGCTTTGCTCGAGAAGAGCTGTGTGCACGTCTAGGACCATGTCGGCCTCAAGAGCCAGTCGATTACTGCGATCCACGGCTGGAGCGGGCCTGCCCGAGAGACGTCCTGCTCAGTCCTGGACGTCCAGCTCCGAGCATGCTGACTGGTGTGGAACGCGCCATCCCGTGGACCGTGGGCTGGGTGGCTCCTTTCTTAGGGGCTTCCGGGTGTCGTGGGGGTGAGGTCCTTCCTTGGGGTGGGTCTCGGTCACCCAGGCTTGCTGCTGAACCTGGGAAACGCACTCTGCACCTTCCAGAGACCCGGGCCGGTCTTGGGCTCAGCCAGGGGTAGGTGCATCCACAAGGGCCAGGTGGGAGGGCTCCTTCCCAAGCCCCAGCTGGCTGTCACCAGAGAGACGAGTTCGGGTGGGGAGGGCATGGGGAGGTTGAGCGGAGGCACCTGCCTGTCCTGGTTCTTTGGTTTCCAGATTCTCAGACGTTCCAGCCCCGCCAGCCTCTCTCCTCCCCGGCCGGGGGAGGGTGGCTGCGTAGGTTTATTCTTCTTTGCTTTTGCACCAAAAGTAGCCGCAACAAAGTCCAAACATGTCTATGCTGGAAACCAAACCCCTCATCTGCCCGGACCTTTGGAAATAGGTCTACAATAGGACATGATTTCGTTCCTCTAACTTATAAAAAATGCACATTAATAAAAGCAAAACTTTTCCGGAATGACATTTTGTAAAGAAATGGGTGTCAATCCCGAGTCGTATGTATTTGCTCCGCTGGGTAGGTAAAATCATATGATTCGCGCCTCACTCTACCCACTACGTGGCCTCCATGGGGCCAGCCCAGGCCCCGGACAGATGCTGTCCTCAGACGGCTGGACCCCACCACTCAGGGCACGCTGCCTTGGCCAGAAGTCACTACAAGGTGAACTTCAAATAAGAAGGGGCAAGTGTACTTTGTTGTGAAAGACACTTTACACGATGTTTTGGTAAATCCTTTATTTCTCTTTCTGACAGTTTGTGTCATTGTCCCCCGGGATCGCCTCTGGGGTGAGGGTTGCCACAGTCCGTCCCTCCCCAGGCACTTAACCCCCTAACAAAGCAGGTCCAAGAAGCGGCTGCCTCGCACTGGGCGCTGTCCTGCAGGCAGCCCAGCTGGGAAGGCGCCCGCGCGGGGTCCCAGGAAAGCAAGGGGGACGCGCTGTGTTTCCCACTGTTCCCAGTAGGTGGTGCTGCCGGCCAAGGAAACCGGGACATTCTCAGGCCCTGCCTTTGTCCCAAAGGAGAGGTCTAAGCAGGGGTCACGCCCCACCCAGAGCCCTGGGCTCCCGCAGGGGCGCTCACGGGGTGAGGCTCAGGTGATGGGCCTGCCCAGCAAGGGGGGCCTGGCTCCCACTGCGTGATCCAGTCTGATGGCCCCAAACAGCTCCCGCACCATCAGGAGTCCAGCTTTGGGTGGGGAAGCTGGGGCGGTTGGTTGCAGGTGGATGGGCAGGTGGATGGGCAAAGAGCCACGGGGAAGGCATTGCCAGCCCTTCTCGTGACACAGGGCAGTTCCCAGCTCGCACTCGGGACTCAGCTGCTCTGCTGTGAAATGAAGGGGCTCCACAAAGTGACCTTGGCGGGGACGTCCAGGGCTAATGTCGCGTGAGGCTGATTATCCCAAGGAGGCCACCAGTTTGCACGGTCACCCTCCTGGGAACAGCCAAGGAGGAAGGGAAACGAGCTGGGGACAGTGACACAGGGGCCCGGGAAGGGAGCTAACGGACCTCTGGATACTCAGTCCCAGTGCTTAGAGCACAACAGACTGTCGCCAGTCCTGACAGCGGGTCCCCCCGAACCATGCCGGCAAAGTTACCAATACCCCAAAGCAATCTGACTGCACGGAGAGTGAAGATTCCCTACAAGTGACAAGAAGGGAGCACATTGAGGCCCAGCTCAGGGTCCCTGGGGTCGTGGCCCGTCGACACTCAATTATCCTGGGACCCTCACGATCCGGGACTGTTCCTTCTGGCTCCCTGGTTGTTCATCGGGGGCTTATGAGGCAACCTAAGCGCACGGGCACCATGACACGAAAGACCAGCTCCCAGAGCAGACAGCGCAGGGACTCCCGCCGCTGGCCGTGTCCTGGCCCTGATGCCAGTGGGAGTCGGGCAGCCACGGAGGAAGACCGACCTTCAGGGCTCCCTCCATCCCTGTCTTTTCTCTGGAAATCCCGCGGGGTCCGAGCCCGGGAGCACGCGCTCCACGAGGTTTGCAGCTCAGGGGAACGCGGGCTCCTTGCGGTGAGGGGACCCGTGGGCTTTCCCCAGGGAGCCTCTGGCAGCCGTTTAATCGCTGTGACTATCATACCGACAGCAGCAAGGATCTGGGTCCCCCTCCGTGCGAAGCAGCACGGCGGGCAGGTCACAAGCAGTAGGACCCGTGTCACAGACGTTCCCGTTTCCCCCGTCACGTCCTCCCTCCGGGCACGTCAGGAAGAGCTGCCCCGGCCTGAGCGGTGTCTGTCACTAACTGCGCTCCACGTGCCGGGCAGGGAAGGCTTCCCGTCTCCCATCTTCCCATCTCGCAGCGGGGCTGGCAGGGACCGGCCTCCTGGGCAGGGGACTCAGCCGGCCACTCGGTCATTCGTGCAGAAAACTAGGCCCACGACGATCGCTGCTTTGTGGGGGTTCCCAGCCCCTCGATGCCACTGAGGCCAGGAACCCTCAGAGGGGCGTCGGGCTGTTACCTGCATGCAGGGAGCTGGGGTGAGTGCCAGGTGTCCAGAGTGGGGCCTGGAAGTCCCCTCGGGGCGACACAGATCTGGAGAGCCATCCTCTTCCCACCACTGCCCGCAGGGAGGGCTGCCAGGAGGGGACACCGCCCGGAGGGGACACCTTCAGGAGGGGATGCAGCGGCAGGGGACACAGGCGTGGGGCGTCCGTGGCTCAGAGGTGGCGGAGACGCAGGACGCAGGGAAGGGGGTGGGAGGAGGAGAGGCGACAGGGCCCCGGGGAAGACAGCCGTGAGTACAGGGAAGACGGCGTGTCCCGGCGTGTTGGGTGGGACAGAGCGGCTTGTGAGCGTGTAGACGCGTGTGGAGGCCGCCCCGGGAGGAGCGGGTCAGGCCCGTGCACAGCCGTGGCCGTGTGGCCCAGGATTTACTCGTCCGTGCCGGGTCGTGACTCGAGCAGGCCCTAGGTCAGCCTCGACTTGGGAAATGGCCTCAGGGCTGTTTTAGAAACATGGAACTGTTGTCACGCAGGGACCCGGGTCAGGGTGTCCTGCTTGGCAACTGGCAACAGGCAGGGGCGCCACCGTCGTCCACCCGGTCACCTGCCCGTGAAAGCGAACATGACGGACACGTGACTCTGGCTCAGGGAGCAGCACACACTTTATTCAGGACGGAAACGCCAGGATCGAGGTTGTTTCCAGAGTGAACCTCCTCCCCCTTGTCCTGCGGGAAGGGGGTTCCCGTCTAGAGAATGACCGTCCGCTCCCAGGAATCAGCCCGCGGCCGCCCCGTCACACCCGGCTTCCAAGCGTGTCACTGGCAGAGAAGGATTTGGGACCTGCAGGCCGGATCCTGCGGGAGAGAACCGGCTCTCAGCATGAGGACAGACGGGGCACCTGCCGGGGCCCGGGGCCTCACTCGGCTACTCGGGGGCCCGGGGACACGCGGGGTCTCAGGGTGCCTGGAACGGGCCTCGCGTGTTTCGGTTCCCTGCTTTGGGTGGACGCGGGTCCTGCTCTGGCGGGACGCTCCGGGGGCAGGGCCACCAGCTCCGCGTGTCCCAGGGCCGGCGGCCCACCTAGGTCTCGGATAGGCGTGCGCACGCCCGACCTCCGTGTCGCCCGTCCTGCGGTCACGCACACAAAGAAAAATAGCCACACGCAAGCCTAGACCAGTTGTCTCCACACTACTTGGGATGACTCCGTTTTTTTTATAAAAAGTGCTTTCTAGAAGTCAAGAGTTAAGTCTCCGGCTGTCGTGTTCCGCCGAGACTCGGGGTGACACGGAGGCGAGCGCCTGCCACAGGAGTCCATTCTGACCCGGTTTGCACAAACGGGAAGCATCGTCCCGGCTCTCGCCCCGGCTTCCTCGTTCTAATATGTCTGCACTTTCTAAACAAAGTAGTTACACTTGTCACAAATCATCCTCCTGGATGGACGCAGCTTGCACGAGCCGTGAACGCCCGGCGAGCGCGTGCACAGAGGGACAGGACCGGCGTGGGCAGCCACGCGGGGTCAGGGGACGGGGTCTCCATGATGGCCTCGTGGTCTGAGTGGGAACGTGGACGAGTGGGGACCCTGTGCCCACCCAGGCGTGCACCCACCTGCCCTGCGCCCCGAGTGGCAGCGGCAGGCTGTGACACGCTCGTGTCCCGGTGCGCGCTGAGGCCCGGCCGGCCGGCTCCTCTTCCACCCGAGTCCGCGATGCACAGCGAGGCTCTCCGGCCGGCGCGTGCCCTGCGGACAAGCACACACCTGCTGACAGAGGTCATGACTCAGGCGAACGCCCAGGGCTTGTCACACACGTTGTCACGCTGTCACTGTGACTGGAGGGGGTGCTGGGACGCCAGGTGCCTCCTGGTCCATCCGGGGAGGAGCCCAGGGCTGCTGTTAGCCCCGAGACAGCGCCAGGTGCAGCGTGGCCCGCACCATTCTCCGTTGGACGGGGGTGTCAGGAGGCCGCGCAGCCCGTCCCGCGCCAGGAGCCCTGGCCACAGCCCGCAAACACCCTGCCCTGAGACACCCCAGCCGCAGTTCCGCCGAAATCGTCTGATCCCACTTCCGACGTGGGCAGACGGGTTTGGAAATCACCGTCCCCAGGAGAGAAGCTGGACCCGGGGCAGGCGCCTGTGCTTTCTGCGTTCGTCTCGCAGGCGACTGCTCGCAGATGCACATCTCCTGAGCCGGGACCGACCGGGAAGCTGTGCTCCTCTCTGGTGGGGCCCGTCCCCGCTGCGGCGCTCCCTCGTCAGACCCTCCCAGAGCCTGGGCCCCCAGGGCGAGAACAGCACCCCCCAGGGCGCCCCGCGGCACCAGAGGGGTCACAGGGAAGTCGGGAGACGTGACGGGAGGAATGGACGTGGGCAGGACGCACTGGGACCCCCAGTTCAGCTCAGGTGCACTGAAGGCCACACGCAGAGAGGGACGATCCAGTGACACGCGTCTGCGTGGAAAAGAAGACACACTTCGGCTAAACCACGTAACTTGGCAGCCGTGGGAGCGGGAGCCCGGAGCAGCGGAGCCCGAGCTGCGGAGGGAAGGACGGGGACACCAGAGCGAGGTGAGTCGGGTGCGGCTCAAGCTCCTGCCTCGCCCCGACCCCCACCCCCGCCCGTGGCCGTGAGCGGGACACACCCAGCTCTCTGTGGGGTCGGCGCCCCGTGGGAGCGGGAGCGGGCACGTCCGCCACGGATCCAGGACAGCGGGCCGGGCGCGTGGCACCATCCTCCCGGAAGCCCACCTGGCTGCCACGCGGCCTCGCAAGAAGGGCTGGGTGGGAAGCAGGTGTCCCGAAGCCAGGGCGTTTGTGGATCGTGGGCGAGGAGTCACTGGTGTGGACACAGCAGGCCGAGGGGCCGAGCGGAGCCCCCCCCACGGGCTGTCCCACGAGAGCTCCAGCAGAGGACATTCCCTCGGGGCGGCCCTCGGGGCCAGGGCCCCTCCCATGGCACCCTGTGCCCTTCCGGTCCCAGAGGACAGATCCCTTCCCTTTCCACGCTTCCCTCTCCCCGGGGGACCGGCGCCCAGGAAGCTCCAAGCTCTCCACCACAGCAGCGTCCAGTTCAAGACCAAAGGCCTTCTGCTGTGGGCAGGGGAGCGGGTCCCGGGCAGGGTGCGTGGGAGGGCCCCGCTGGGCGGGGCTGCAGGTGCGCCTCCCCGAGGGCTTAGGTGCTGTCTGTCTGTCCCCACAGAGGCCGCGGGCCAGCAAGCCAGTGGCCACCTGTCCGTGCCGCTCTGAGCGCCTCTGCGGCCCGACGGCTCTGCTCTCTGCCGCCACGGGTGCCCACCGACCCAGCCGAGCTTCGCGGCGGGTATGAAGGCTCCAGAGTCCAGACTCCTGGGCCGTGGACACTGTCCTCCCAAGTGCCCATTTGACCGACGGCTGACCGTCTTAACAAGAACCCCTTTTCCTTGTGTGGGGCCTGAGGCATCTTTGCATCACGGTAGGGCAGCCGAGGTCTAATGGAGACGTCACGTGAACTTCAGTCATGCTGATGTTGGAGTTTCCCAGCGTGGACGTTCAGTCCATGGGGTCGCAGCTCCCAGCCCTCCGCGGGTGTGTGCCCATGGCCTGGCTCGTTTTCATCTCTTTGTTCATTGGGTGGCGGCTACGGGTTTCAGTTACTGCCCATGTCGAAGCTTCTAAGACCAGGTGGTCTGCAAAACGGGGCTCCTTCTTGCCGCCCGCCCCGCCTAAAACAGAGACGCTCTTCAGCACTTGATGTGATGGCCCAGCGGTCAGCAGGGCTGCCCTGAAGAGGACGTTGCTGCTGACCATCAGTGCTTTGTCGGAATGACAGCCTGACGGTCTTGGCTCTGACGGCGACGGTCCAGACGGTCATGGTCCGGATGGTGACGGTCCTGACGGTCCTGACAGTGGCGGTCCTGACAGTCCTGACGGTGGTGGTCCTGACAGTGTAATCACACTCGGTGCCAAAGCACACTGGGAGGAGGCCAGGGGCGCAGTGGCCGAGGGCAGGCCCCAGACCCGACAGAGCCCGGGTCTCGACGCTGCTGTAGCTCTTCCCAGCGCAGGCACGTGACACCCTCCGCCAGTAGACACCCCAGCACTGCTGTATGCGATTCCTGGGGCGTCAGTAACACCGTGCCACGGCCCCACGGGCTTGGCCACGGAAACCTGTCCTCTCCCCTTTCTGCAGTGTGGACGTGTGGGGTCATCGTGTTGGGAGGGCTACTTCTTCTGGGGTTTCGGGGGGTTTGCTGGGGACCCTTGGCCTGTAGACGTGTCCCCGATCTTTGCCCTGACCTTCGCCCAGTCTTCACACTGTGTGTGTCCCTGTCTGTCCCTCTTCCCCCCTCCTGTGAGGACAGCAGTCCTGTTGGACCAGGAGCACCGACTGACAGAACTTCACCTCAACTCGTTATGTCCCCAGTGACACTGCTTCCAAATATGGCCGCGTGCCAAGGTCCCAGAGGTCAGGTCTCCAACACGTGAACTGAGGGGCCCGTTTCAGCCCGTAACAAAGACCTCACAGGATCGAAGGGAGAGTTTCACGACATCACGGCTGGGTTCACCTAGCCCGTGAGACACACAGCCGTCGCGCGTTCCCCTCGGCTGGTACATTGAAGGAATTCCGCACGGCGTCACCTGAACTGTGGTGCTCATGAGTTCTGCCAGAAGTCACGAGTCCGTTAAAAGTGTGTCACTTAAATACCATTTACCAGGCAGACGGTAAACCCACGTGTTGGGTGAAGAAGTGGGGGCAGGTGCTCTTGGAGTTTAAAGGACGTGGGTGTTGGCTCTACTCCCGCGACCAGCTGCCTGGGCAGGAGGAGCGCAGCCATCCCGGCCCAGAGCCACTGCTCCCAGGGGCTCAGAGAGGGGCTAGGCTGCGGCCAGCAGTGGTTGGGGACACCTCGGAAAGTGATGGTGACCTCCTGGCGGTGACAGCTGACCACCGGGACTCTGGGTTTGCACGCAGCAACCTTGCTGCCGCAGAGGGGCGGGGGGCCGGGGCCGTGGCGAGGACACCGCTGAGCTCTGTGGCGTGTCCCGGTCGACGCAGGGCGGTGGGGTGTGGGCCGGCCCTGGCCAGACGGGGCCCGCAGCGGCATCTTGTAGTTTATGCCGTCGGGAAGGTTCAGCAAGACTCAGGAAGTGGGAGGACAGGTGCAGACCCAAGTCGCACAGAGACGCCCGGATCAGCCTCCGAAGGCCCCACCAGGTGGCCAGTTTGGACGTAAAGGTCCAGCTTTACATCAATCCAAGTTACCAATTTGCAGGAGTCTGTGCTGGGGGTGGGGTGCTGCGGAGGAGCCAGGTTTCACCCAGGGAGGACCTTTATCCTCCGAGACACCTGGGGAGAACCTCAGCTCCTCACGAGAGCATCTCAGGCAACCGGGTGCCATTGCCAAGCCCCCCACCTCGAATCTCCAGCCACAGACAGCGGACGCCCCAAGGTGTGCGGGTCACTCAGCCACCTTCACTGCTTGAGGCATAAGAAAGAGCCAGAAAGCTGAGCTTTGTACAAAGTAGCTCTGGGTCTGTAGGGTTTCGGGGCACCGGACGTCTGTGCTGGCTTCTGGGGCACACCAGCCTGGCCACAGGGGAGGAGCCGGCCTCTGCCAGCTTTGGGGGGACGACTTACCACCTGCCAACCACTGTCCAGGTGAGACCTGCCAGGCCGCTGACCAACAGGGCGCCCAAAGCGATGGAGACCCAGGACGCCTTCGGGAGCCTCCCAGAATCTGGGGAGAGGGAGCGGGTTAGCGAGCCCACCTGCCGAGGGCTGTGGCCAGTGTGCCCCGCGCCCCAGGGCTCGCCTCTGCCCACGACTACGCAGACACCATTTCTCAGATGAGCTCTCACGGATGTGGGAGTCGGGAGCACTGCCGGAAAGCACAGCCCACTCCCAGCCGGGCACGACGGCCGCGGGACGCACGAGGTCATGGTCCCCAGTGCCGCCGGGAGGACGACCCTGCCGCCATCCGTAAGGTGTATGGCCGACCTGCCCTCCCCTCCCACTGAGGACGCACGAGGAGTGTGCTCTTACCTACACACGTCGTCCCGTCCTCCCCCAGCACGTAGGGGTCCGTGCACTCACAGCTGAAGCTACCCTTGGTGTTCCTGCACCGGGCCGATGGGTGGCAGGGAGGGGCTGTCATGTCTTCACACTCGTTGACATCTGCACAGACCACACGGAGGTCAGGCTGTATCCCCATCCTCCCTCTCCCCTGCTGCGGCCCTCACCTCGGAGGCGCCTGTCCACTCCCTGCTCCATGGGCAAGAGAATCCGAGAACCCCCAGTACCCTGGCAGCCATGTCTGTGTGCCTCCTGTGCCATGCCTGTCCCTGAGCACCACCAGCAGGTGCCCTCCAAGGTCAGCTCAACAGACCGTCAGCCACGTTGTGGCCATGCTGCATGGTGTGGCCGTGATACCTTGGGGAGACCCAACCACACCGAGGCTGGTCCCGTCCTGCCCGGGCCGCTGCTCACTGCCGTTAAAGCTCTGTGCCAAGTGCTCCTGCGTGAGCAGAGGTGACTGTGGCGTGGGCAGGTTGTGCCGTGGGGCCACGGGCAGCTCACGGTGAGCTGCGCACACTGGGCAGCTGGGCCTCGTTCCACGAGGGGCCAGAGCGTCCCCAACCTCCCCAGGAGGTTGGCATCTCCCCCCCGAGTGGGATGTGGCCTGGTGTGGGACGGGGGTGGATGGGAGGGGGGTGGCCAGGGCAGGGCTGGGTCTGCGTCCACACGGACTCGTCCAACTGGACGGCTCAGCCTCAGAGAACGTGTGAGGCCTCGGGCCACGACCCCACGACCCTTGACCCTGGCCCACAGGAGAGCACAGGCTGCCCAGTGCGGAGCTGGAGCTGAGGCTCCCAGGCCTGGTGAGCCGGTGCCCATGGGTGGGCCGCCATCGGTGAGGAAGGGGTGCTGCCCTCAGGTCTCCATCTGCCTGAAACCTGGGACCCCTCACTGGATTCCTGAGGCCTGTTTCCTGGGGACTCGCCGAGTCCGTTTTTCTTCAGATAATGTTTCTTTTCTGGCCAATTCCAGGAAACACGGGAGGTCTTAGTGTCAGCAGGTGCTGTGTTTTACGGATCCCTGAGCGCGTGTTGGACGACTACGACCATCACGCCCTCTTGGGGGCCGTCCTGTGTCCGAGGAGTGACATGAGGTCACAGAGCCATGGGTCTGGGAGGCAGACCGGGAAGCCGCTGAGGCGATCCAGGCCAGGCGCGTGGGGTCGCCACTGGGTCTTGGCTGGTGGGGAACGAGGTCCAGCGAGAGCGGGTCGGCCGGCCTCCCCAGACCCGCCCCGGGGGGTACACGGGGCCGTGCAGGTCCCGACTTGGGCGTGCTGGGGAACCCGGAGCTGCTTCTCTGTTGCCGGGACCCCCGTAAGCCAGGAACCATGCCCACACGGCGGCTGTGTCCCAGCGCCCATCAGCGTCACCCCGTCACCCCCAGGAGCAGCGCCAGGCTCAGGAGGCTCTCGGCGACTGGTAGTTCGAGCCCGGCCCATGTCGGGCACCTGGTCGCTTGCGGCCCACTTGAGGGGGGCGGCTGTTGGTTGGAGGGTTGGGGTCACAACTACGGAAAACAGCCCAAATCAGAACGTCAAGTGTGTTAGGGAAAAAAGGTGTGAGGCACACAGCATGCGGGGTCCTGCGCAGCGAATCTGCGGGCGCTCTCTGGGCGGTCCCCCTGTCCTCACGGCCCGACGAGGCGCGCACGGCCTGCTGTGCAAATCTGGGTGCAACGGTTTCCCATGTGGTCGTGTGTTTGGCACCACGTCCCGGCACCGGCAGGCTCTGACCCGGCTGTTCCCGGGCCATTGGCTACCATCGGGGCACTCCTGGGACCCGGTTCTGCCACCGGCGCCCCGGGCCGCTCCCAGACGCTGCCGCGAGCCTGGCAGGTACACGGGACGGCGCCCTTGTGGGCCCGGGTGCTCACGGTCCCGGTGCACCCCCTGCAGGACTGAGCCGGAAGCAGGGAGCGTGGCCGCTCTCCCAGGACCGCACAGTCCCGACTTCCGAAACTGAGACGCGGTTCTTGTTCGGGAGGAGAAACCGCCCGTCGCGACCGTTTGTAACTGGGCGTGCTGCGATGGTCGTGGAGCCGTTGCCAACGCCCGTCCCCAGACAGTCGTCATCGTCCTCTGCGGGAACTCCGGCGTGAGCTCGTCTCCCGGATGCACGCGGCTCCGCGCCGGCCACCAGGCTCTGCCGCAGACAGCCGTGGCCGTGGCCCGTGGGCCTGCGAGTCGGCGCGCCTCCTGCTCCCAGCACCGCTTCCCTGGCCTCCGCCTCCTGCCTGCTCTCGGGTCACGCGAACCGGTCCTGGGTCCTTCCTGCGGGCCTCCCGGCCGCTCTTGCCAGGAACCCCAACCTGGGGTCTGACGCTCACAGGGCCCCCGGGGGCGTCCCTCTACCCGCTGCTCCAGAGGAGTGACTTGGGGACCCAGGCCCGTCACCGGAGCGACCCCCGCCCCCAACACCGTTCTAACCAGCTGAGCGGGGCACAGGGGCCCCGGGGAGGACCCTGCAGGCTCCCACTCGCGCCGGCCACATGGCCACGCTCAGACGCGTGCGGGGATAAGGACGCGCCGGGACAAGCCTGTTCCGGGCTGTTCCGAGCCGAGGCCGTTCTCTTGGGCTCCCTTGGAGTCGGCTCAGGAAGCTCCTCCCGTGAGTCACTAACGCGTCCCCTTCCCCGCCGGCGTCACCCCGATGGCCGCGCTGGGACGCGACTGTCCCGGTGCTTCGTTATCTGGCACCTGCGGGGCGCGCAGCCTGGGGGGACGCCGTGTTCGGAGCCAGTGCGGCTCGGGGGAGGATGACGCGGCCCACCGGCGCCTTTTCGCCGACGACACTCGTTCTGACTGCCCGTTGGCCGACCGCAGATCTGGGGAAAGTCAGTAACGGCCGCGTCTGCGGAGCCACTGACCTCGGCACACGGGAGGCCGGAGCAGGCCGCGGGGGGCGCAGGCCACCTGCTCGGGGCCTCGCAGCTGGAACCCGTCGTGGCAGGAGAACACGAGCACGCGCCGTCCGGTCTCGCCGCAGAGCGTGAAGTCCCCGTTGTCCACGCCGCCGGGGAGGCCGCACGCGTCACCTGCACCGAGACGGCGACAGACCCCACCAGGCGTTCGCTCCCGGTCCCCTCCCCGTCTCGGGGCCTCCAGCCGCAGGGGCCCCACATCCCATGGCTCCGCCCAGGCGGCGCACCACGGGCGGCGGCAGCAATCGGGGTGAGTGTCCCCTGCCCCCGTCAGTCCCTGCCTGAGCCGACCCCTCCGGGCGCCGTCCCCGCCAACACAGCGCTCGGCGCCACCCCTGCCTCCTGCTCGGACCTCTCTGCGCGGGGCTCCCCCAGGGCCCTCACCCCTCACCTGCTCACC
>ML109434.1:79731-101038 GCA_003697995.1 Taxidea taxus jeffersonii | reverse complement strand
GGCGGGGGGCGCGCGCTGGGGGCGCGGGCTGGGGCCGGGGGGCGCGGGCAGGGGTCCAGGGGCGCGGGCTGGGGTCCGGGGGCGCGGGCTGGGGCCGGGGGGCGCGGGCTGGGGGCGCGGGCTGGGGACGGGGGGCGCGGGCAGGACCGCAGCGCGCCCCCCTCCGCCGCGCCGCCGGACCGCTCGGAATTTCGGAGCAGCCCCGGACGGCGTTCCCCGCGGTTCGGTGCGAGTCCGCGGCCGCCGTGGCTGGGCCGTCCTTGTGTGGACGTGCTGTCCCGCGTGGATCTGAAACGCAGATTTAACCGCACGTCCTGCAGCGTATTCGCTAAAGGTAGCCGCCGTGTGGGGAGCCCATCGTTCCCCCCCAGCCGAGACCGATTGTATTGGCAGCGCGCGCAGAAACAGGCCTGGTCAGCAGGCGCACCCCCGCACACACACCCTGCCCCGGCCTCCCCAAATAAGAAATTTCTGCAAATTCTTATCATAAAAGACTGTTTTTCAGTGACCTCCATCTCGAGCCAGGGGCCATCTCCCCGCATCCTGATGGGAACTCAGGCTCTTAGTGGCACCCGGCCGAGCTCGGGGGCTTGGCGCAGAGAAGCATCAGGTAGGCTTGCTAAACGGACGTGGTGGATACTGGGCCCCTGCAGGTGTTGGGACGGCTTCCTCCCTACCCTTGGGGGACAGGCACACTCCAGACCTCCCTGTTGCTATCAAAGGAGGAGAGTCAAATCTGAAGCCTTCTAGAAAAAGGCAGTGTGGTGTTGGGGAGCAAGCCTGGACTTTAGAATGAGACAGAAATGGGCTTGAAACCCCAGTTCAGCCACTTACCCGCTGGTGAACTTGGTTATTAGCTCATTGAACCCTTGGCTTCCTCACTCTTGAGTTGCAGAACGGTCATCATCACATCAAGTAAATCTGGTGGACGGGCCACATGCAGATGCCTGCTCACTGTCACACAGCCCCACTAAATGACGGTGGAGGAGTGAAAGACTGCCAGTGCACGAGTACAAAAGAACAGGAAGGGAGGAAGCAGCTAGTGAAAGATGTAAACAAATTTTGGAACAACAGGAAGAGTGATTCACTACAAAGCATCCTTAAGACCTTTGGGGGGAACCCTGGTAAGAAGTTTCACTGAGGGTGAACCAAGGCAGGGAACTGAAAACAGGAGCACCTGCAAGTCAGTGCATGGAAGCTGGGCGCCTGAGCCCTCCTCCCCTGCCCTGGCTTCTGTATCCAATCTGCACCCCACCCCGATGCTTAGGGTCATCCAGAGAAAAGCTTTATTGCCCACCCTGTTACAGAGTGAAAAGCCATTCCTGCAGTGAAGCCTCTCGCTCGGCAAAGCCATATCCCCACAGAAAGAGCATGGAGGTGCCATTCATAGGTGGGGGCAGACAGGCAGCCAAGGATCTCCAGGCTCAGGAGGAGAGCCTGCAGTGTGGAAGATGGACCAAACCAAGCAGACCCAGGGAGCCAAAGGAAGCTTTAGAAAGAACTGTATTGGGGGCACCCAGCTGGCTCATTCAGTGGAGCACATGACTCTTGATCTTCGAGTGGTGAGTTCCAGCCCCATGTTGGATGGGGAGCCTACTTTAAGAAAGAAGAAAAATAGCTGTATTTGACATTGACAATTCCAGAAAAGATGCTGCTTCCATGAAATAAGGCTAGGATTCCCCGAACAATAACGAATACAAAGCAATTAGGAAATAAAGGGCTCCTAGAAATTAAAAACGTGAATAAAAACCCAAGAACAATTTGGGAAGGTGCAGTTGGGAGACATCCGCCAGCAAGCAGAACACAAAGACAGAAGATAAAGAAGTTGGAACAGACTCTAGAAGGCACACAATCTAATTAGTAGGAATGTGGGGAAGAACAGAGAAAGCAGAGAGGTGTGGATTATGTCACTGAAGGGTGCGAGTGTTCACGCTGAAAGGGCCCAGGCAGGGAGGAAAGGCCCTCAGCAAGTGACGTCATCTTGGAGGACTACAGGTGAAGCAAAGACCCTGACAGCTTTAGGGAAGACGGGGTAAGGAAGGAGAAGGTCCTAGAAGAGGGACTGAGAATAGGACTTTACTCCTGGAACACTGGAACCCAGAGATGGCCTCAAATTTCTGAGGGAGTAGGTATCCATCCACAGATTCTACACCTAGAAAATCTTTCCATTAGGCATAGAGACATGGACATAAAAGGGACAAGTCATTTAGGTCCCATGTCCCCATTTGTGTGAAGCTGCCAGAGGGTTCCTGTCTCTAAAACGTTAGGGAGTACCAGTTGGAATGTGACCTGGCATCCCGAAAGCGGGCTCCAATCCGGACAAGCTCCAAAGCAGAGCAGGGGAAGGTGCCTGTACAGATGTTCCAGAAAGGGGGTGTGCAGCCTGGAGCAGGGGGCCGCCATCTTCCACAACGGGGCCTCCAGCGCGGACGTGGAACCGACCGGGCTGTCCTCGCATGCTTGGGAATCAGGAGAAGGGACTGCAAGGAGCTCCTATCTCTCACAGCCTTTGGGGGAAAGTAGCACAATGAAAAGGTACACAAACGAGCAAAGAAGAAAACGCCATCCGTGAGAAAGGAGACAGAGTGATAGTTCCCTTAGCGGAGGACAGTATTTACGCAGCCGTAACAACATAAACGCTGGCCAGTGAGTTCACCCGAAGTGGTGACAAAATCCGAGCAGAGGGAGGGAGAGGGTGTGAGAAGGCCAGAGCTCCATCTACTTTGGTAGGAAGCCTTCTGGCGCTGCCTAAAGCAGATAAATCGGAGGGTGGCGGTTTACAATATCAGGGTCTGTGGTTCTCAACCGGGGGCAGTTTTACCTCCAAAGTGACGTTTGCGGTGGTCACAGCAGAGTGGGAGCGTTACTGATGTCCACTGGGTCATGAGTTTCCCGTGGCCACTGTTCAAAAATGACCGCAAACTTAGTGGCTGCAAACAACACAGATTTACTATCTTGCAGTCGGAATTCCCAAGTTCAGAACCGGTCTTACTGGGGTAAAATCAAGGTGCAGATGGGGTGCACGCCTTCCAGTGAGAATGCATCTCATCATCTCCAGCTTTAGAGGCCCCCCTCCTTCATCTGCTGGGTGCATCCTGCCAACCTCTCCCTTGTCACCCCTCGCCCCCGCCCCGTTCTCCAACGCCGCCTCCACACCTACCCAGGTGATGGCGCTGGGCCCACCTGCCTGATTCAGGACCATGTGCTTCTGTTAAGGTCTGCTGATGAGCAGCCCCGGTTTTTTCATCCGAAACTTCAGTCCCCTGCGTCTAGAAGGTGTGTGCAGGTTCCAGAGTATCTGGGGCACGTACGTCTTGGGGAGGGGTTGTTATTCTGCCTGTACGGGGGAGTGACGCCCAGGGACTCTGCTGGCTGGTCCCACCGCGCAGGACAGCCCCCACGTGCCCTGTCGTGCGGGCGGTGCTGAGGGGGCTTGTCACTCTGATGAGGTGATAAGTTATGGTGGGGGGGTTGCAAAGGGAGCTCCCCAGGAGCGGAAATCTTAGCTTTCTCGTTCTGGGCTGTGAGTAGGTACATGTGCAGGATGCTTTACTCAAAGTACATCATGGCTTCTTAGAAAGCCGCTGATGGGATAGCAGTTAAGTTTGTGACTTTTAAATAAGGGGAAAGTCCCAGCAGAGAGAGCTGAAGGCTTTGGAAGCTGTTGCCTCTGGAGAGCAGGACTGGGATGTGAAAGTGTGGGTCAGGGACAGTTTTAAGTTCTTCCTTATACTAGCGTTCTGTTTATAATGTAGATTACCTTGATAGAAATAAATACTTCTTTAAAAAGAAGACAAAACAGATTTGCTCAATCGCAGTGTCTTTAGGACGTCCTTGTTGGGGCCGGAGCCTGTGCGCAGTGTTGGGGCTGCGAGTGCCCTGGCCCACAGGCGGCTTGGTGCTGTTGGGGAAAGGGAGCGTGCAGGCACTCCAAAGCCATGCTCCCCTGGTTTCTAGGAGGGTATTGGGTGGATGAAGGGAGAGGTGAGGCCCAGGAAGGAGAGTCAGCCCTCCTGGGCCTGTCACCTCCTCCCAGAGTGACCCCTGCAGCAGGGGAAGGGCTCAGGGCTGGACAGGGCACAGAGCCCCTCCTCCCCTGTACCCCACATTGGGAGTTCCCAGGACTGTGGTGTGCTTTGCTGCCCCAGCCTGGCCCTGGGCTCCCCCCCACTTGCCTTCTGCACACTGTTGCCCAGCAGGGGCCCCGCTCCGTCTCAGCGGGGGCCTTCATCATCTCATGGGCTTCACAGCCGTAAACAAGCAGGATGAGTGTTTAAACTTCAGGTACGGAGCGTAGTGTCCTGTGCAGGGTACTCTCTGTGACACTGTGTTTTGGAAATGGGTCCATGCTGGTACCTGTAGCTCTGCTTCCGTGTCCCAGCAGCCCCAGACCCCATACCACCTCGCTGCAAGTGATCCTACCGGGCCCCGCCAAGGGGTGCCTGGACCCTCCCCTGCTGAACTGGGGTGGGATGGGGGCTCCAGGGAGCCCCCCACCCCCGGCCTCCACCAAGTACTCTTAGCCGGGAGGATATGTAGCGTCAGGGGACCCTGGTGGCCCGCGTCGTGCTGTGCTGCCCGCCCACTGCACACTCCAGGAGGCTCTCCAGGCCAAGGGCCCCCCTGGGGGAGGCTGCTTTCCACACAGCTCCGGGTCCCTGTGGTCCTCCGGGCCCCTCCAGGTGCGCCCACAGCTGCCTCTCACCCCCTACCCCACCAGTCCCTGCGCCAGTCACCTCTCCAGCAAAGCGTTTTTACCAACAGCTCAGGAGGCTGGGAAGCCTCCGACAGAAACAGCAGGAGATGGAGGCCCATCCGTTTTGGGGGCAGCTACTGTGTGCCAGGCCTGGCGCCAAGACCCGCGCCTGGATTCGTGCTCACAGTAAGCTGAGGGGGGGCTCTCACCACCCCAGTCTGCGGGTGAAGAAACGAGAGGTTGAGGTGCACGCCTCCCCCCATTCCCACCACCGAGCACAGGGCGCAGGGCTTGGTCCACTTCTCCCTGTACCACAGGGCCTTTGTGGGGAGGGTGCATTGCTTCTGACTGCCCCCAGGGCTCCCCACAACCAAGTTGGGCCCCTCCTGCCTTAGAGGTGCACCCTCTGTCCTCCCAGCGCCTCTGGCCCTTTGACGTGGAGGAAAGACTGTTCCCTTCACTCCCAGAATCTCGCCTTCCCTTTCGCTGAGGAGACCGGCAGAGAGTGAGGGGCAGTTTTCATTGGAACTGCAGTTCTGGTCCCCACGGCGGTGCTGTCAGCCTGGGGGCTCTAGGTCGGACCCCACTCGTCCCACTGCTTGCCTAACGGGTGATCTGAGCAAGTTCATTTTCCTTGTGCCTTACTTCATTGGTAAAGGAGGTCTGTCTCGTCCATTTTGGGGTACCTGGCTGGCATGCGACCCTTGATCTCAGAGTTCTGAGTTCAAGCCCTACGTTGGGTATAGCAATTATTTTAAAAGATAAAATCTTTAAAATTTTTTAGAAGATTTTATTTGAGAGAGTGAGTGAGTGAGGGAGAGAGCACACACACAAGCTGGGGAAGAGGCTGAGGGAGGGAGAAGCAGACGCCCCCCGCCCCGAGCAGGGAGCCCGATGGGGCTCCATACCAGGACCCTGGGATCATGACCTGAGTCGAAGGCAGACGCTTAATGACTGAGTCCCCCGGGTGCTCCCAAAAATAAAATCTTAAAAAAAAAAATCATCCCACCACATGGTATTGTTTGGAGATCAAAATAAGACATTTCAGGGTTACCTGGGTGGCTCAGTTGGTTAAGTGTCTGCCTTCGGCTCAGGTCCTGATCCCAGGGTCCTGGGGTCGAGTCCCGTGTCAGGCTCCCTGCTCAGCAGGGAGTTTGCTTCTCCCTCTGCCTCTTCTGCTTCCCCCTGCACTCCCCGTGCTTGTGTCCTCAATAGCCCCCCCCACACCTCTTTCATTCTCTGACAATAAAGTGTTAAAAAAAATTTTTTTTCAGGATCCTTGGCATCTGGGACCTAGAAAATATTCCATGAGTGGTGTGCTTGCTGGGGGTGGGCTGAGGTCAGATTATTTCCGGGCCTGCGTCTCTCCTGGGCTGGGCTCAGGCAAGAATGGGCCGGGCTCTGCCCTCTGGAGGGGTTTGTTAAAACTCGTGCACACAGAGTGGGATACTCCGGGGGGCCATCCAGATGAGGGCCATGCAGACAGGATCCTGAAGGACGAGTACAAGCCTGCCAGGCTGGGAAGGGTGGGAAGGACGTTCCAGGCGCAGAAACACAGAGGCAGGCAGAATCGCAGGTTGTTGGGTAAGGCAGAAAGATGAAAACTGGCCATCTGAGACCGGTCTTGGGAGAGGGGGTATCACAACCAGAGAGCAGGCTGGAGGTCCACAGGGCCTCTGCCCAGGCCAGGGCGGGGGTAAGAGGGGTTTACTTTTTATTCTGGAGACCATGGGGAAGCACTAACCATCTCAGGGAGGGCCCATGTGGCCAAGCTTGTGGTTGTAAGCATCCAGCTCCAGCTGGCAAGTGGGCCGGAGGGGACTCACCAGCTAGGGTCGGAGAGGATGGGGAGGGGTGGGGGGACAAGAGACAGCCCTCAGGAGAGGAGATACACAGAGGGTTCTTGAGTGATGCAGAGTCAGCGCCTCTGGCCCCACTAGGGTTCTTCTAGCCCCCCCCCCCAGTCTTTCCTCTTCTGGTGCCCAACCTGCAAGAGTTCTGGCTGGGGAGGCATCCCTTTGCGAACGTTCCCCCCATCCCGGTGTCCTGACAGTCCTTCTTGAGGGGAAGCAGCGGTGTCCCCAGCGGAGCATCACTTAAGAGTTCTAGCTGAAGGCCCACCCCTGGGAGAAGGTACTCCGACAACCCACGCCCCTGTCCCAGCAGTCTGGGCCGCTCTTCCCTCTCCAGCTCTCCTCCTGCCTTCCGGGAGCGCAGCGAGTACCGCGGGGGCGAGCGGGCGGGGCCGGCGAGCAGTTATAGCCGGTCCGCGGCGCTGCGGCCCGCGACGCTCCCCCGAACGCCGCTCCCCCGGCCCCCCGACGCCGCGCTCCCGCCGCGCGCCCGGACCCAGCCGAGTCAGCTGCTGGCCTGCCCCGCCGGGCGGCCGTCAACCTGAGCGCCCTGGCGCGGGGCCCGAGAGTGCGGGGCCCTGCGGGCCGGCCGGTGCGCGCATTGCTGGCGCTCCTGCTGCTCCTGTCGCCCCCCGCTGGCGCCTGGTACAAGCACGTGGCGAGTCCCCGCTACCACACAGTGGGCCGCGCCGCGGGCTTGCTCATGGGGCTGCGCCGCCCGCCCGACGTGTGGCGCCGAGCGCTGCGCCCTGCGCCCGGGTCCCTTGCCTGGGACACCCACGGCCTGGGCGCGTCCCCCCAAGGGCTCTCTGCCAAAGACACCCTCTCCCCGGAGCCCGTCCCCCGCGGGGCTCTCCTGCTCTCCTCGGGGGTTCGGGAACTGTTGGAGACGGGAGGCAGGTACTCCCGCGCACGTCTGGGGGTTAGTGCGCCTTGGAGCCAGCGTGCCGGCGAGCCCCAGCCCGAACTGGAGCCCCGGCTGGGGGCCCCTTCCTGGACCCCCGTGAAGCAGGCCAGGTACGTGGGGAGAGAAAGGGGGCCGGGATGGCAGCGGGTGGAGGATGTCTGGGGAGTTTTGCGAGCCCACGAGAAAGCCCACAATCTTCCTATCTCCCACTTCTTGCCCAGAAAGGCTTTCCTGGAGCCTCCTACGCTTCCAACCTGGGAACGGTAGTTGGGGGGAGGGTTAGTGGAGGGCTCACGGCCTTCTCCCAAGGTCCTGCTCTGTTCTTTCTAGAGCATTTGGCGTGCCTCCTGTTCAGCCATGGTCTGCGCAGCGAACCACCTTCGCGGGTCCCCACCTCTCCCCATGGCCATCCTGAGTGCAGCCCTTGCTGGTGACGCCCCTCGTCTGACCCAGAGGGAGTCTACTCATCTGCCTGGGTGCACAGCTCAGGCCAGGCAGTCTGGCCAATAAAAGCTGCCTGGTTCATGCGTTCCTGCGTGTGATGCCTTTCCTCTGTAATGTGTGCTTGGCATCTCGCTTCAGGCCACAGATAGCTTCGTTCCCGCCCTGGCAAATATCAGGAACCCTGTCCCTGGCCAGGGGGTGCCCCCTCCTAACCAGCTCGATCTGTAAGTGCTTAGGGGGTGGGTGAAGAGGGGCCTGAGGCAGAGACTGGTCCCCTTCCCCTTCTCTCTCTGCCACTGCCCCTCCTGTTCCAGGATGGGGTCATCAGACCAGGTCCAAGGGTCCCACAGGAGAGGAGAGGTTGCAGGGGAGGTAGGTGCAAGGCAGACCCTGGGTCCCACTGCTATCCACCAGAAAGGGGGAAACAGGACACACACCCTAGAGTCAGAGCCCCCAAGCCAGCCTCCCGGGAGCCCCAGAGTGCCCCCTCGCTATGCCCCCTGACCAGGCTGGGGAGGAGTATGTCTTCCTTAAGGGACCTTAAGACCAAGCAGCCCACCCAGCCTTTCCCCCATCTCCCAGGATTCATTCCAAACCCGACTGGTTTTGCAGCCCTCCTTCCCCTCATCCAATGGCTTCTGGAGAGGAAGTGGAAACCCCCAGCCCCTCCTTCAAGACCCTGCTCCCCTCCTAGGGAGGAAGGACCCCTTGCCTCCTCCTCCTCAGAGACCCTTCCGCCTCTTATCACCTCTGCATTTTCAGTTATTGGCCCCAACCCCCATACAGATATGCTCTGCCATCGTGAATAAGGACCTCCCTCCACCTGGGCCCCCTTACAGCTCCCGCCCACAAGTGTCTGGGCCTCTCCCGCCTCCTGCTTCCTCGTCAACCCTCTTCTGCATGGCTCTGACTCTCACAACTGTCCAGGGCCTCCAAGCATCCAGTCACCGTGCCCTGATGCTATCTGCCCTTGGTCCCTCCCTTGGCCATATGGCAAGGCCTTCTACTAGGACACCCAGCCAGGAGCAGAGGAGGGTGGTCCTGTACCCCTTGAGCTGACTAGCTTCGAGATGATCACATGGAACCAGCCCCCACGTTCTCCTTGGCCTCTGGAAGCCCCCATCTCTCCTTGCTGGCAATTCCTGCTCATCTCCTGGGTACATCCTTTTCCCCATGTTGTCTCCTAATGTGGGTGCTTTTTTCTCCGCCCTCCCGGTTCTTACTGACCGAGCCCTGACTATACAGACTCTGATTCCAGGATCAGCCCTGAGGGAAGGGGTGGCCACAGACTCCTCAGGTCAACCCATTCTCTGCACTCCAAGTCCATTCCTGCTCCTGCGTCTCACCAAACTCGGCCTTTCAAAGCACGGGCGGCCTGATCTGACCTCACTTCCAGGGCACAGCAGCTCACTCTCCACCGGCGGCACAAAATCCATGTTCTGGGGCTGGGCCACACCGCTGCCCTGTCCCCTGGTCCCATTGCTCCTTCCTGTTCCCCACAGACTGCAAGTACTCTGCGCTGGGACCAAGTGGTCTGCTTATGTTTGGTCACAAGCGCTGGACACTTGGTGAGGCTCTAGATTTCCCTTGCCTGCAGGTACCCCAGTCCAGAAGGGTGGACACCAGGTCCAAGGCGAAAAAGCAGTGCTGATTTGGGACTTGACAGTAGCCCGGGTGCCTACTACCTTCCTGGCACCCCTGTGCCCCTGCAGTGCGAGCAGCCCCAAGGCGCCGGCCTCACTCGCAATCGCCACCCAGCAGGGCAAGGCTGGACCCAGCTGGAGCCAGAACGGGTGGGCGGGGCCCGGGCCAGCCCCTCGAGCGAAGCAATCCCGCCGAGAGCCGGCAGGCGGCGCTGCGCGGCTGCTCTTCCGGACTGCAGCCTCAGTCGGCGCCTGCGGCGGTGGGAGGGGCCAGGAGCAGGGCGTGGGCGGGCCCAGAGCGAGTGGATTGGGTCCTGCGCCGCCTCCCTCCCGGGGCTCCGCGCGGTTCTCCCCTTTTCTCTCCCTCTCGGCTCCGGGTGTCGTGTTCTCGCTCTTTCCGTCGAGCTGGTCCCGGCTGCTGCAGTTTCGGGCTCTGAAGAGAGGCCTGGCGTAGTCTGAAGGGGGAGGCCGTGAGCGAGGCCCGGTCATCCCGTGGGGCCGTTAATGCCCAGTAGGGAGGCGGCGCCGGCCCGGGAAGCTCCGGGGCACTACCCGGGCGTCAGAGTAATGGGTCCCCCAGCCTTCCCTGGCCGGCGACCAGGCCTCTACCCACTGCCACGCCCCGGAGTCCCCGCCCAGGCCCAAGCTCCGCCCATCGCTGCGGGGCGTCGCACCTGGGAGCTAGGTTCAAAGCCCAGAGGAGAGCCCCATCCCCCGCCCTGGGGCCGGCCCCCATCCCAGGTGGCCCCTCTGACAGCCCAGGAGACTGAAGCCCCGAAAGGTCTGCTTCCCGTCTGTCGCAAGGCCTGCGTAGCAAGGTGGCAGCGAGGACGTCGGGGTAGGGGTGGGGGTGGGGGTCACCTCCCACCGGCCTCCCCGCCTGCCGCGGGCCTCGCTGATCCCCTCCTCCGGCCCGGCCCCGGGCGACCCAAACACCTCACAGCCCCTGAGCACCGCTCTCCTGGGTCGTTGTCCATGCTGTCCTTTCGGCCTGCGTCTCTGCCTCCCACTTCTGTCTCACGCGGAGGCCCGAGGCTGGAGGAAGGGCAGGGGAGAGTTTGCCCGGAGAGCCGCAGGGTTAGCTTTCCCTGCGTTTGTTCGTTGCGCCCCCATACTTACCGTGTTCCCCTCACCCATTCCGGCTACCCCTTTGGAGTTTACCTGCCCTTCTGTTACCCACCCCCCCTTGTTACTCTCTGATGTTGTCTTTGTTACTCTGTTACCTTCCTGGTCCTTCCCAGCTCCTTTTCTGCTTTGGAGCCTCCTTTGTTACGCTGTGATGCAGTGTTCTGGCCCCCGGCTGGGACCACATGTCCCTGGTTACTCCTCCCTCATCTTCACAGACTGGTTGAGGCGGATCCTGGGAGTTTCTGTGCTGTGGCCGTCGGAGGAGATCTCCAAGGGAGATCCTCCCTAGAGGACCAGGCGCTCCTATTTCTCTACCCCCAGCTTGGGGGGCTCCCATCCAGCTACCTCCCTAGACTCTGGTGTGGCCCCATACCACAGCTTGGCAGGTCCTGGTTGCTAGAGGGTGACCCCTGAGCCCCAACTGGGCTGGTATGTGGTAGACCGCACCCATGCTCACAGCCTTCAGGAGCAGCAACACCAGGCTGGGTCCAGAGAGGCAGTCACAGACTGGACAAGCAAGCTCTGGACAGGCAAGCAGACAGATGGAAATGGCCAGCTCAGCAGGAGCCTATGGCAGCATCAGCCAGGAACTTAGAGGTGGGGGTGGGGAAGCAGCCGTGCAGTCTTGGCCTAAGTGGCTTTTAGGGGCAGCAGCCGGGTGTGGACACCCAAGGGGCTGTGGCCCAGGAGGCTGTCTGTGCTTGGGCGGGGCCTGGGTGCCCAGGCTGACGGCACTGGAGAGGGGAGAAGGAGCAGCAAGGACGGGGCCTGAGCGGAGCCTGCTTCAGCCCCCATGGGGAACTGTCTGGGCTGGTTATGCCTGACCCCAGGGAGCCAGGTATGTGTAGGGGGCTGGGCAGGCTGGGGAGGGGCAGGCTGAGGGGGAACTCAGTTGTCTTCCTGTATCTGAGGCTGAGAAAGAGCTCCATGATGAAGTGTGGACTTGGACTCTCACATCAGTGCCTAAGAGGAGCTGGGGAACCTTGCCTAGGTCCTATTCCTCTCTAGAACTCAGTTTCTTGATCTGCAAAATGGCCTGAGCAGCCTTGGGTTTTCCCAGGTAAAGTGTACTCAGAGGCACGACAAAGCGTAACCAATTTTCTGTTGTCATTCTTGTCTGGTTGGGGGAAGGGGCACTCATGCTGGGGATAGCAGCTAGACGCTAGGAGAAAAGGATGGAGGGAAGGGTGGGCTGGGGCTGGGGAGTGGGTCTCAGGGGCTAGTTGATGGGAACAGCTTCTGTGAGCACTGATCACAAGCCAGAGATCAGAGGCCAAAGTCCTGGAGACATATCATCTCTCCCTGGGATGAGCAGGGGCACAAGTGAGGGTCCCTGGCAGAGACAGTTGTGTGTTGGGGGATGGGTAACGTGTAACAGACATCCCCAGCACAGATAAGCAAAAACGATTTCCTGGGGAGGGCAGAGCCACGCGGTCGATGGCCTCCAGAATATAGGGGCGGGCTGCTGCCTTGTTACTTCCAAACTCCTTTTGGCCTCCTGGACCATCTTGGGACTCCGCTGGGCTAGGGCAGCTCTGGGTGCAGGACAGATCCCCAGACAGGGACAGCGGGGGTTGTGGGGGGCGGGGGGGGGCGGGGGCAAGGGAGGTTGTGCTCCGGAGGATGGTGGACAGAGCTGTGGACCTTGTTCTTACCCCCCGCCCCCGTGTGGATGTGTTCGGCCTGAGGACCCCTTCTCCACTCCTCTCTCACCTCAAGAGCCCGCTTCCGGGTCACACAGGCATACAGTAGGTGCTCAATAAATGTTCTTGGACCAGGAGGCAAAGGCGCTGGCGCCAGGGAGGCTGCCCAGAGTTCGGGAGAGACAGAGAGGGTCCCAAGGCCCTGCGGCCTCCCCCGCCCCCGGGACTGGCAGGGTGCCGAGGCCGGCCGCAGCCAGGACCGGCCAGGACTCGGGGCGTGGGCAGCCCCACCGAGGAGGCGGGGAAGGGGCGGGCGCGGGGGCGGCGCCGCAGCCCGAGCCCGAGCCCGAGCCCGAGGCGACCGGAGCCGAGCGGGAGCAGCCGAGGGCGCCGCCGGGTTCCCAGCGCCGCCGCCGCCGCCACCGCCGCCTCCGCGCCCGCCCCCCGCGCCCTTGCCTGCCCGCGGCAGGCGTCAGCGCCGTGGCCGGCCGGTGGTCGGCCGGTGGGCAGCCGCCGCCATGGCCGCCCCGGAGCCGCTGCGGCCGCGCCTGTGCCGCCTGGTGCGCGGCGAGCAGGGCTACGGCTTCCACCTGCACGGCGAGAAGGGCCGCCGCGGGCAGTTCATCCGGCGCGTGGAGCCGGGCTCCCCCGCCGAGGCGGCCGCGCTGCGCGCCGGGGACCGGCTGGTCGAGGTCAACGGCGTCAACGTGGAGGGCGAGACGCACCACCAGGTGGGTGCCCGCGCCCCGCCCCCGGCCCGCCGCCCCGCCGGGCCCCCTCCCCGGGGAGCGCGTCTCCGCCTCGCGCTCGCTAGCGCCGGGCGCCAACGACCGCTGCGTGCGCCCAGGCCTCGGCGCCCTGCCCGGGGCGGGAGGGGGTCGCGCGAGGCCCTGCGTGGGCTCCCGCTCCGAGGTGGCGGACGTAGCCACGGTGGCGGCCGCCGGCCTCCTTGCTCGCCTTTCCCCCTCGGCCAGCTGGCTCCTGCGCCGCGGAGGGGGCATTCTGGCAGGGAGGGGCCCGCAGTGCGGCTCCCGGCCCTCCGCGCCCCAGCCCTGGAGTCTCCTTCGGGCCGCAGTGTGCAAGGAGTGCCGGCGTCAGTCACCCTGGGGGGTCTCCATGCCTGGGGGGGCGAGTGCTCGTCTGTAAGTGCAAACACGTGCTTGTGCACACAGCTGGGTATGTGTGTGTGTACATGTCCCTCTGGGGGTCGTGCACGTGTGACCACATCTGCCCCCCGCCCCGTACCTGAGGGGTGTCCCTGTGAGGGCACACCTGTATGTGCCTGTGTCAGCGAATTGTGTGCACGTGCTGCACTGTGATGTGAATGTGTGCCTCTAGGTGTGTGTGTGTGTGTGTGTCCGGGCCTGTGGGTCTGCCTGCCTGGCTATGTGTAGTCATTAGTGTGTGTTGGCAAGTCAGTGTACCAATGTGTGTTTTGGCTGATGGCGTCTGGGTCCCTTAGAGTGGCTACTGGTGGCAGCACGTCCTCTTTGGAGGCCGCCCGGCCCTGCAGGGGCTGCTGCCGCAGCCCCCTGCCTCCTGCCACTGGGGATGAGGGCCGGAAGGAGGGCAGGGTCTGTTCTGGCAGGTTCTGCTCCCTGGGGACTCCATCTCCCACTGGCCAGGGACTCAGCTGGCGTCAGTCCAGCTCCCTCCACCCCTTCTGCTTTGGGTTCTTGGTGTCCTCCCCAGCCCCTGTGAGTCTGTGACCTGTCTGCGTGGCCAGCCCTGGGGCCTAGAGATAACTAAATTGGTTCTTGGCTGCGCCAGCAGCTGAACTGCTTCTACCCCTGAGGCCCCTGTCTGTCTGTCCATCTGCCTACCTTCTGTCCAACCCTAACCCTAACCCTACCTTCAACTGGATAGAGCTGTTTGCTGAAGGAGGGTGGGGATGGGCCGGAGGTCTGGGCTCAGCAGACCGCAGGGAGGGGCTGGCACAGTGTCATCTGGCTTTGGTTTAACCGTCACTGCCAGCCCTAGCCCCAGAGCACCTGCTTCTTCCAGGCTCCCAGGTGCTGGTCTCTGAAGCTTACACGCAGAACCATGCTGGCCCAGGAGGGAGCAGGTGCAGTCACACCTCCCATTCTCCAGATGAGGAAGCTGATGTTCGAGGATATCAGGCGTCTAGGTTGAGTCCCGGTCAGGAAGCCGCAGGGTGCTGGGGTCCTCCTGGGCTCTCACCAGGAGAGAGGAGGGGACAGAGGAGGGCCCGGGGAAGACGGGCCTGGTTCACACCCTCCTATCTGTTGACAGCTGATGGGGGCCCTCTCTGCCTTCCCCCAAAGACTTGGGGTGGGGGTCTTGTCCTTCCTACCCCGATGCCCAGGGGGCACTGACCGCTCCTTCTCCCTGCACACCACACCCCGACATGCACACTCGGTGGCCCCGCACATGCTCTGGACTCTTCACAGACGCCTGCATAGGTACGCCAGTGCTCCCAACATTGCACTTGTCCCACAGGGGGCCTCTGCCTGCTGGCTCTGAGCCCTGCTTCCCAGACTGTGCGTGGGTGCCCCAGCGGGTGCTTGCCTCAGGAACCAGGCCTTCCCGTCTCTGCAGGTCCAGCAGGAACAGGGGGTCAAGGTCCGGTCTGGAGGCAAATGGAAAACTCAGAGGCAGGGGTTTCGACATCCATGCTCCACTACTGAGAACAGCAATGGCCGCAGATCCCCAGACGGGGACCTAGGGAGACCCCTTGCTCCCTCAACCCCAGACCGACAGACAGACCCTGGATGCACGCCTGCCCACACGTCTGTGCACACACGCACACCCTAAAAACCCCAGACTTAGCCGTGCACCGCCTTCCAGACCCACTGACTGCTTCACCCAGCTTCCCGGCCCCTCCTGGACCAGACCCGGGGCGAGGCGAGGCCCCCCAGTGACCCTGTAGCCCTGGCAGCCCTGAATCAGGAGTCCTGGATAAAGAGGGAGGGAGCGGCTGAGCCCTGGGGGTGGGGGGCGGAGCCCGAGGGCCTCTGGATCCAGCCACCCACCCCGCCCGGTAGGCCAGCCGGGGTGGCGCCGCTGTCCATGGGCTGCCCGGAGTGCCGACTGCTGACCTGCTCCCCGCAACCTGCCCGTCCCAGGTGGTGCAGAGGATCAAGGCCGTGGAAGGGCAGACTCGGCTGCTGGTGGTGGACAAGGAGACGGATGAGGAGCTCCGCCGGCGGCAGCTGACCTGCACCGAGGAGATGGCCCAGCGAGGGCTTCCGCCTGCCCACGACCCCTGGGAGCCAAAGCCGGACTGGGCACGTGCGAGCAGCCTGGGCTCCGAGGCCGGCCAGAAGGTACGGCAGGCTCGCACACGGGGGGAGCCCCGACTTCTCCACAACCGCCGTGTCTGCCGCTTGATGGCGGCCAGTCTCCCCCTCCGCTCACCTCCAGAAGTCTCCATCCCCTGCCTCTCGGGGCAACCGATGACTACCGTCTTGCCTCCTTGGGGCCACTCTTTCTGCTCTCAGCCTGTGTTCTGAGCCAGGTGGGCCCAGGGGAGTGTGGCCTGGTCCCTGGCCCCCCGTCTCTGGCCCTCTTCCCCAGGATGCCCATCAGAGCTCCCTGGCCTAGGAAAGGTCTCTCTGACCAGCCCAGCCTAGGGGCTGAGGGAACTGGGAAGGGCCTGCTGGGAGGTCCCGGGACGGATGGGATGGCGCCTGGCTCTGTGTTCATGTCACCTGTCTAAGGAGCCGGCGACATGTCTAAGCTGGGTCCTCAGCTTGGGGTCTCTGGCGGTTGGGGTGCTTTTCCCTCCCTTCGTCTGCTCCAGGCCAGAAGAGCCAGAAGACGTGTGTGTGTGGGGGGGAGCTGCTATTCTACTGACTTCTGTGTCCCAGGACTTGGGGGGGGGTCCTCCTTGGGGGGGAGAGGAAGAGCCTGACTCTGCTTGTTCTGCGCGTGCGCTCTCTCGCTCGCTCGCTCTCTTTTTAAAAGACCTTATTATTTTTTTTCCCTTTGAGAGAAAGAGGGAGGGAGAGAGAGAGAGCGAGCGCAGTAGGAGGGGTGGAGGGAGAGGATCCCCAGCCAGTTTCCCCACTGAGTGTGGAGCCTGACCCCGGTTTCAACATCGGGCTTGATCTCACGACTCATGAGATCATGACCCTGAGCCCAAACCACCCAGGTGCCCTGATGGTTTTATCCTCTTGAAACCCCATGGTACCGTTTCTCATGCCCGTTTTGCCCTTTTTTTTTTTTTTTTTTAAGATTTTATTTATTTGTTTGACAGAGAGAGTGTGAGAGAGATCACGAGCAGGGGGAGTAGGAGAAGGAGAAGCAGGCTCCCCAGTGAGCAGGGAGCCCCATGTGGGGCTTGATCCCGGCACCCCAGGATCATGATCCAAGCCGAAGGGAGACACTCAAGGGACTGAGCCACCCAGGCGCCTTTTTTTTTTTTTAACCTCTTTAACGAAATTCAATCCCAGGGGTTTCCCCAGATCCCACTTTGAGAACCACTGGCCTCATGCCAGTGCAGGTGTGAGAACTGAAGTTTCCGGGTGTGCGTGTCTCCGGCTTGAGCAGGCTGTGCCCGGGTCTCTGGGGGAGACGGCATTTCAGGTGGGAAGCCAGCCTGGGCACAGGCCTGGGTCTGATCCCTGAGGATGCTTTTTGTTCCTTGGGCTCGAGAGCCGCACGGGGGTGGTCGGGGCCCAAGTAGGGGCATCCGGGTCGGCTGTGGGGTTTTGGGGAGTCCTGGGCTGATGTGCGGGCTGGTCTGGCTCCCTGGCCACCCGCCGGCTGGAGCCCCTCTCCTTTGGGGCGTCTTACCTCCCAGAGGAAGCGCCCCTCCCCTCCAGGCATTTGCCCATTGATTTAGACACAAACGCTGAGTTCACCTTCCTGTGGAAAAATCCGCCCCGGGGCTTATCTGTAGGGTGGGGTGCTGAGGCACCTTGTCCTTGGGTGGGACCTTCCCCCTCTGCTATTTCAGGCTCTGGGAGCCACAGGAAGCCTTAGGAGGGGGCTTCCTCTGGGCGTATTTTTAGAGAAACAAAGTGGGGCCTGACTGGAGGGGCTCTGTGGTGGTGGCTGGCCTGAGGACGGGGCCTCCAGGAGGTCAGGGGAGGCCCAGAGGACAGGGCCGACCCCCTCCCTCCCAGCCAGAGACCCGGAGTCTAACAGGCTGAGCTCAGAGGGTCTGGAGGAAGAGCCAGGCCTTGACTGACCTCCCCAAACCGACGGGCGGTCAAGGTGCCTGGGAGGGGGGTGCTCGCGGGCAGGATGGCTGGGTGGGATGGACGGCTTGTGCTCTGGTGCAGGATGAAGGGTCCCACCATTCATTCATAAGGGCCAAGCTGGGAGTCAGGGCCCCGCGAGTCACTCCTGTCCTCCCTGCTCCTTGTCCCCTCTCCCGGCTGGGCTGGGGGAAGTGGGGCTGGGGAGGACACTGAGGGGGCAGCCCCTCCCCTGGGGGTGCTATGTGGTCCTAGTCAGTGGTGACTCAGCCCCAGGCCAGCTGCAGCACAGCCGATGCTGACAGTGACAACATGGAACAGCCCCCGCACAGACGGGGCAGCCTGCGATGCCGGGGCTATAGAGGTGGGGACAGAGCTGGGCCCCCACCCCCGTTCCAGAGGCCCTTGGGTGCACGTGAATGGGAGTCCTGTGGGGACTGGCCGCCTGGTATGGGGGGCCTCGTACCTGTGGGAGAGCCCTGGGAGCCTCAGCAGGACTGTGTCCTGCTGTGGTGCCGGGGACCCCTCCCTGGCCTCCCTGTCCCCCCAGCCCTGAGTCCTAGGGGCAGGGCAGGGCCTCCCAGCAGCTTCCTTCCTTCCTTTCTTGGGACCGAAACGTAGCCAGTACGGGGTGCCTAGCTGGGGCCTGAGCAGGGGAGGGGGACCCAGCCGCCACCCTGCTCCCCAAAGTGACTCAGCCCCCCCGTCCCACCCATCCCTGGGGAGCTGGGGCCACTGTGGGAGGTGGATAAATGGGGTGGTGACCTGGGCCGGCTGGAGACTTTAGGCCACTCCAGCTGGACACTCAGTGCCTGTCACTTCTCTCCTGCCTCCCATGGCCCGCTCTGGGGATGCCACACCGCTGGCCCCAGCCCCAGGAGCCCCTCCACAGAGACCATCCTGGGGACTTATACAGGTCAGTCTGGGTGGGGGCAGGGTAGGCAAGGAGGACCCCCAGCAGCCCGGCTTAGCCCATGTCTCCAAGGGTCAGGAGAGGGGATTGGGGACGCCCTGATGACCCTGGTGCAAGCAGGCTGGACCCTGAACAACAATGGGGGCCTTTCTCTGCCAGGGCTGGTGAGTCACCATCTGGGGGGGCACAGCCCAGCTCCTGGGGTACCCCCATGCCAGCATTTTTGTCTGGTCACGGGCCCGGCTTTGAGACTGGGGTTTGTGCAGCTCCGGGCTGCCCGACTGGGAGCCAGTGGGAGCCCGAGGGTCTGGCTGGGAGGCGGCCGGAAATGCTCTGAGCCAGGGCAGGGAGGGAGGAATGTGAACGATGCGGCGGCCCTGCACGGCCCCTCCTGACCCACTGCTTCTTGGGGCCTCTCCACGCAGCTTGCCCCCACCCCAGCAAGCTCTCAACCTGAGGGTCGGGTGCGGGGGACGGGGCTCCTTGGGTGCCGATGGGCAGGAGAGCATTAGGGCAAGACTTCCAGAGAAGCCCCTTGGCCTGTGTGGTGAGCGGTGGGCCTGCGGGGCTGAGGCAGGGGGATGGCCAGGATGGCCCCAAACCCGGATGTGACTTCAGCCTGGCCTCATGGCCCCGGATGCCCCCCCAGTCCTGCTTCCTGTTTGGGGACCTCGAGAGACCCGCCAGGAGGTCACTGTGGAGGGCGTGAGAAGAGGCTGCAGGGCTCAGCGCCAGGGGGCTGTCCTCTCGAACACGTGTGTCGCCGTGGAGCGGGGTCCGTGTGTCTGGTCTCTGTGGCCGCGCGCCGCTCACACCTGGGCCCGGCCCGCCTGCCGCGTGTGCTTGGTCCTGGCTGTGGCTCTGCTCCCGACCTGCCAGCCTCGGCACCTGGGCTCCAGCAGCCTGGATCGGAGAGGCACCACTGCGGGGCTTCGGGGGGCACTCACAGTCTTTGCCTCCAGGTGTGTCTGGGAGAGGGAATGAGTCTGGGCAGGGGGCCCTGGGGCACTTGGGGGGTCTCACCCCCTGTCCCTTCAGCCCATGTTGAGCAGTCGAACCCCTGGGGGATCGAAGAGCCGCTGTCCTGCCCTTTGAGTCCCTGGGGTCACGGGGGTAGTGGTGGCCTGCAGTGGTGATCCCAAAGACATGTGTGGGTAAGCTTTGGGGGTCCGGGAAGGGGTCCCAGAGGAGGGGTGCAGGCTGGGCAGGAAGAGGGTGTTCTGCACAAGTCGGGGGCCCAGAGCCAGGGCCTCCCACCTGCCCTGTGAGAAAAGCAGCGCTGCGGTCCACAGCCAGGCACACTAGCAGGCCAGAGGGCTCAGGGTCAGATTTGAGGTTTGGAATGAGCTCGGAGGCCCGGAGGCTGGGAGCGGTTGGGGGTGGCCTGAGCGGCAGGGGGGCAGGCGCCTGGGGCCTGGACAGCTTCCCTGAGGGTGAGGTAGGTGGAGGGTCAGGGAGGGGCCCCAGAGAGCACCCCCACCCTGCACACGCTCCCCTGCACGCGCGCCCAAGTCCTGAGCAGCCCCGGAAACCTGAGCCGCTGTCCGCGGGCGCGCTCCGGCCACTGGCCATGTTTAATTGAGCACCCGGAGCCGCTGGGCACTGTGGTCACGGCCCCAGGCCGTGGCTGGGTGGGGGTCCTGGGGCCTGGCCCCCAGCCGCACGGCCCCCTGACCCACAGCCCTATACTGCAGGATGCCAGAGGTAAAGCCCGGCGAGACCCTGGGTGGTCGATGGGGGGTGCTCGGGGCATCGTGGGCCTTCTGTGTCCGGATTGGGGGGGTGGGACGGTGGGTCCCACCCTCGCCTTCCCTGGGCTCAGGCCCCTGCGCCCTGTCCCTGGGCCCTGTGGGGGTGGCGGTGGCTCCAGCTGGCTCTGGAATGTGAGAGAGGCCACAAAACAAACAAAACTAACGTCAGCCTCTCGCTTGGGGAGGGCGGTGGGAGGGGGTGCGCCCAGGACGCTGGGATGAGTGGCAGCTCCTAGGGCCCTGGCCTGGGCTCAGCGCTACCCCTTAGCAGGTCCCCTCCCACCCTGTAAAGCCCCTGGTCCCATGTGAGGTTGGGGTTTGGAAACAGGTCCTGCTCCAGGTCCTGCTGCTGGAGCTCGGCCCCAGGCTGCCTAGCGGGGCCCCCAGACCCTACTCCACTGCAGCTGCATTCTAGGGCCTGGGTCGGGGGCGGGGGTGGTGGGAGAGCAGAACTCAGCCTGCTCTCATGTGCCTGCAGGATGTCGGTGGGCCCCCGAGGGAGCTACGCCCTCGGCTCTGCCACCTACGGAAGGGCCCCCAAGGGTACGGGTTCAACCTGCACAGTGACAAGTCCCGGCCGGGACAGTACATCCGCTCCGTGGACCCAGGCTCGCCGGCCGCTCACTCTGGCCTCCGCGCCCAGGACAGACTCATCGAGGTACCTGCCATGGAGGTTTCCGGGTGCTGGCTGTCACCAAGTGTGTGTCTGGCCCCCTGTCGCCCTGAGCGTGTCTGGGCCCGTGTCCCGCAGAGCGTGTCTCCATCCATGTCCCCCCAAAGTGTGTTTCTGGGCAGGGAGGTCTTTGCTGGGAAGAGGAGAGATGCCGGGAACTTGAGCTGACGTTCCTCTGGCTGCCACGGCTGGTGACAATATCAATGAATATTTGATGCCACACCTGGCTGGGTGGCTCGTGGGGGTTGCCTGTGGGGGCCTGGCCTCTGGCGGGGCTGACCCCACGCTGCCGGGGGCAGGTGAACGGGCACAACATTGAGGGGCTGCGCCACGCAGAGGTGGTCGCCAGCATCAAGGCGCGGGAGGACGAGGCTCGGCTGCTGGTGGTGGACCCCGAGACGGACGAGCACTTCAAGCGGCTGCGGGCCACGCCCACTGAAGAGCATCTGGAAGGTGGGCTGCTGCCGGGGGGGGGGGGGGGGGGGGGGGGG
>ML109434.1:0-79631 GCA_003697995.1 Taxidea taxus jeffersonii | reverse complement strand
GGGGGGGGTGGGGCCCGGGGGCCTGGGCAGCCCCTGACACCCTGTCCCCACAGGTCCCCTGCCATCACCGGTCACCAACGGGACCAGCCCTGCCCAGGTGAGGGGGTGGAATGGACCAGGTGGGCCCCAGAAACCATAGGGGCACCAATAGGATCCCCAGGCCTGACCGAGCCCCCCACAACATCTCCTTGTGTTGGCGTGACAGTGAGACCAGTCATGCCCGACCATCCGTAAACCTCATGTTCCCTGTGGGTCCTGGCCTGGGTCAACCACACCCCAGCCCCACGGGGCTATTGGCCTTGCCATTCCCTCTGCCCAGCGCTGGCCGGCGACCTGGAGTCCCAGGTTGTTACCCCATGGAAGCTGGCCCTAGCTCCCCGCCAGGGGATGCTCATGGGAGTGATTCCTGCTGTAAGCTGGCCGGGGCCGGCTCTCCAGCCCTCTGCAGCACCTGTCCACTCGCTGCCGGGTGTCCCGCGTCCTGCCCAGGCTGGGCCTGGGGCACAGCAGAGGCTCGGTGCCTGCTGCCGGATGGAAGAAGAGACGTGTTTCTGATGTGCGCATGCACATGCGTGTGTTTGCGTGTCTGTGGGGGCCCCCCGGCTCCTGGGCAGTGTCCCTGAAGCCACACCTTGCCCTTGGTTTCCCAGCTCAATGGTGGCTCAGCGTGTTCGTCCCGAAGTGACCTGCCTGGCTTAGACAAGGACACTGAGGTAGCAAGTGCCCGCCCACCTCCACTGCTTCGCTCACACACGACGGGGGGCGGTCAGAGGCCTCGGGGGTGGGCCTTTGTGTAGCAGACAGCCTGGGCAGTGGGGTCGCCCCCTCTAGGATGCCCCGCTGGGCCCGCTGCCCCAATCCCACCCGGTGGCCTGTGGCCTGAGCTCCCTGGGAGGGATCACAGGACGGAGGGCTTGGGTCTGGGGCTCACTCTGGCCCCCTGCCCGCTCTGCCCCCCATCCCAGGACAGCAGCACCTGGAAGCGGGACCCCTTTCAGGAGAGTGGCCTCCACCTGAGCCCCACGGCAGCTGAAGCCAAGGAGAAGGCGAGAGCCACCCGCGTCAACAAGCGGGCACCACAGATGGACTGGAACCGGAAACGCGAGATCTTCAGCAACTTCTGAGCCCTTCCCCGCCTGTCTGCACGGCCCTCAGGCCCCGCCCAGACTCCCCCAAGCCTCAGCGGACTGGAGGGGGTGCTTCCTCACCCCCAGAAGCTGTGCTGGTCCCACCACCACCCAGGAACCAATGTGCGCCCCAGTGAGCCCCGTCCTGCCCCCCCCTGACCTGCTGGGTGCTGGATAGGGGAGAGGGGGCCCCCCTCGAGATAGAAGAGAATGTCAGGGAGGGGCAGTGGTGACCGTGGGCCAGGCCCTTGCTGCTCTGCCCGGGGCCTGCTGACTTAAAGGAATTTGTGTTTTTGCTTTTCTTCCAAAAACAAAAAACGAAAAGAGCTCCAGCTCCACATGTTTCCACTTACTACCAGAGTCCCGCCCCCGCAGGACGCCTCTCTCGTCACCGCAATAAAGCAAGCCTTTCTCTGCGAACCATTTCCTCCCCACCCTCAGCTGTGGCCATCCCAAGTGGGAGCCCCAGGCACTTCCAGGGAAAGAGAAAAACGTATGGGGGCCAGGCTGTGGTTATGGGGGCTTCAGTGTGACCCTGGGGAGGCCATATGTGGCTGTAGGAGCTGCCCCTCCGCCTGCTCCCTGCTAGGGGTGGTCACCGAGCCAGGGCCCCATGTCCCTGCTGCGCTAGGGCCTGGGCTCCAGGGGCCCGAGGATGGAGGCCCCGTGTCCTCACAAAAGGGTGGCCTCTGGATAGGCCTCTTGTACCTGCGGGAGGCCGGGGGAATGTGGCTGTGGGAGATCCTGCCCCCAAGGGACCTCGCCCACCCTCCCTTTCCTCCTGGCCCCGGCCCTGAACCCCACTGACCATTGCTGTCTGCTGTCTAAGCCATAGCGCATGCGCGCCCTCCTAATAAACAGGCCTTCCTCAGACCCGTGGCCGCTTCTGTCCTTCCTGAGCCCTCACTTGAGGGTGGGGGGCTGTGGTCTGGGCAGGAAGGAGGCAGCCTGGGAGTCCGCTCTCGGAGGCTGGAAGCAGAGTCCCGTTCCTAAGCCGCTCCCACTCCATCCACCAGGCCGCCAAGCCTGACCCTGCTCAGCTTCCACGCTCTCCCCCATCTCCCCACTCTCCGGGGGCCCCCATAACTTGGAGCCCTGTCCCCTCCTTCATTGGCACCCTCTGGGGCCCTTGCTAGCTTCTCCCTACCCCTGCCCCCCAGCACCTCACTCTCCAAGCCTTCTGCATCCTTGACACCTCTGCTCTCGAACAGCCTCCCCACCCCCAACCTGGCAGGTACGTACAGGTCAGGTCTCCTGCGCCCTGTGACGCCTGGCCTGGGCCTACTGGTGTTCCTCTACAGGCCAGGTGGCTCTGTAAACACGGGTGGGGCCTCCGAGCAGAGAGCTTTCAGGGTGCAGAAGTTCAGCAAGAGGGGAGGTGCAGACTGGCTCCCTGGCCAGCTGCCCCGGAGGGAGGAGGCCCGGATCTCCAGCGGGCTTCCCAGCAGCTGCTTGCGGCCGGCTCCCACGACCAGCCTCCTCTGTCCCAGATTCCCACTCCCCCGCCCAATACACAGCCCAGATGGTCACGTCCCAGGTCAGCCTCCCGGCCGGCCCTATCCACACACACGAGCACGGGCATACACGCAGCGCACGCACGTGCTCCCCGGCCTGCCCCCCACGCCCCAGGGGCGAGGCTTGCCCAGACCCCGGCTGCAAACAATTCCCGAGCTTTATTAGAAACAGGCTGTGGCTCCCCCAGCAAAGGCTCACAGTCGGCTGGTGCATGGCGTCCAGGCCCAGGCTTCACGGCCGGCCGAGGCTCCGCGCGGCTGGGCACAGGCTTCGGTTGAGGCAGGCCTGGCAACGCGGGCGGACGGGCAGACACGTCTGCTGGCCGAAGCCCACCAACAGTCCGTTGATCTCACTCCACAGCTCCCTGTGAAGGTGTGAGGTCAGTGCGGGAGGGAGGCTGAGGGCGGCCCCGCCAGCCCCCACCCTGCCGCACCGGGGCAGCCAGGCCTCCAGCGCCGCACGGGTCTTCTCTGGGGACTTGGTTGCCGTCTTGGTCCACCCGAGTCTGTTGGCGATTCTGTGCACGTGCGTGTCCACCGCTGCGGGAGACAGGACCAGCTCATCACGGGGGGCGCTGGCTGGACCCAGGCCCAGAGCCCGAGTCTTCCCCGCTCCAAACCCTGGGTTACCACGGAGGGCAGGGCAGTGGCTTGAGCCAGAGGGCTCGGGTCCCCTAGCAGGGGTGCAGGCAGCTGTGCCTCCTCGCCCTGATGCTGGCTGTGGGCACCAGGCAGCTCCCAGAGCCCACACCTAGCACGGCACGGCCAGGGACAGAGCAGGGAGGATGGCCAGGCCAGCTGCAGCTGTCCTCTCCCTGGGCCGCAGTCGCGGTTCCCGTTGGCCAGCCACCCCAGGGCTCGGCCTGGGCACCTGCTCACCCGGGCCCCTTTCTCCCTGCCAGCTGTAGTCCCTACCTCCTCCTCCCGACTTTGCCAAAGACAACCTGAGCCCTATACCTGCTCCCTATGGTCTGGAAAAAGGCTCGGGCCCTCCCCAGATGCTGACGGAGGGCACGCTGGAGGGCAGAGAGGGAGCACACAGGTGTGGGGGTCAGGTTAGTGAGTCACCGCGCCTCAGCATCCTCCTCTGTAGCACAGAAATGATCAGCTGCCTGTCCCCCAGAGGCCCAGCCCAGGGCCACACCACACTACAGGAGCCTCCTGTGGGCCAGTCCTCTGCACGTTATCCCAGCTTGGTGGCCAAAGCTCAGAGAGCGTCTTGCCTCTTGATCACCCAGGTGGGACTGGCTACTCTGGCTTTCTAACTGATGGGCCCCTTCCCAGCGAAGCCTGAAAAGCAGGGCTCACAGACATCCGGAAAGGGTGACATTCGGACTCCCTTCCAGTGTGTCTGTTGCTCCTGAAGTCCTGTTCCCTGGGCGGTGGGCCCTTCCCCCACAGACCTGCCAGGCCCCCCCACCGTCCCTTCCTGAGACTCGGGCAGCCGGGCAGCCGAGGACAGCCACCCAGATAAGCTCAGGTATCTGCCAAGAGGCTGGCAGCTGTGGGATCAGGGGCGGCGGGGGCGGCAGGGGTGGGACTCGGGGGAAGCTCTGCCCTAGCCCCTGCCTGGTCCATCGCTGGTCTCTGGGGCTGCTGGGCTACAGCCTTCATGGTCAGGGCCCTCAGCCCCTAGCTGCTCTCCACCCCAAACACAGTGCCAAGAAGGGAGCAGGGCTTAGGAGCCGGGGAGGTGCTGGTGAGATGTCTGCTTCCCTCTCTGCCCCCTGCAAGAGTGCCGGAGGGGTAACCAGGGGCGGGGCGGGGGCATGCAGAGAGACTGTGGCTGGCCAGGTTTCTGGGCTGGCCGGGCCTGCAGCTGGGCAGCCTCAGGAGCCCCAGGCGTCTGGGCAAAGACCTGAAGAAGCAGCCGCGGCCTGACCCAGGGTCTGTCTTCATGGACACCACCAATGCCAGGATAAGGGATTCCAGAAGAGGCTCCTCCAGCTCCCCCTCCCCTGGCGTCCCCCTGCCTTTACCGGGCCTCCCCGCTCTGCCCACTCTTGAGCCGCCTTCTCCTGGCCACCCCTCCCACCTGATATGGACGTCGCTCCTTCTGCTTGGACAGCACTTCCTCCTCCTAGCCTGACTACTCGCCTCACTCTTCAGCTCTTGGCTGAAATATCGTCTCCTTCTGGGAAGTCTCCCAGATGTCCCAGCCCGGGCCAGCGCTGGCAGCGCCATGCACGCCCCCCGGCAGTGTTTCTGGCTCGGAGGTAAGGAGTTACCTGCCCAACAACACAGCACGGACCTTGAACCCATCCCCAGGGCCTCTCACGAGCCCAGCGCACAGTAGGGGCTCAGCAAACGGAACTCCTCACCTCAGGACCCACCCGCAGACCAGGCAGGCCTAGCTCAGTGCTGCAAACATCTTTCTGATCCCCTGGGTTACGCTGTGGGCGAGGGGACTTGAGCTGGGGTCACAGACCGCAGGATGTGATCAGCCCTGCCCTCCCTGACCGTGTATGCCACTCACCGATGCCAGACACGGCGCCCCAGGCCACCGCCATGGCCAAGTGCGCCATCTTGGGCCCAACCCCTGGCAGTGCCACCAGCTCTGCCACTGAAGATGGGATGTCCCCGCCATAATGCTGCTGCAAGATGGCACTGGTCTGCTTGATGAACTTCACCTTGCTCTGAAAGACGGAGGTGGGGGATTGGGGGGGAGGTCAGGTCTGGAAGTGGAGGATGTAGCCCTACTTGGGAGGACAAGTCCTGATGGAGACTCACAGGTGTCCAGAGCTGCCTGTCGCCTGCCAAAGACACACTCCGAGGCAACTGTTTGCCCCTGTCCCCCCAAGAGGTGGGAATGAGCCAAGGGCAGCAGGGAGACTGAGGCAGGCCCAATGCAGGCCTGGACCCCTGCTTTCCACCTGCCTGGACCAATGACACATATGGGGTCTTGCTCGGGTCTCCTGTCCCATCACTCCCTCAGATGCCAGGTAGGCTAAGCAAGGCCAGCCATGCTAGGAGCTGGACTCTGCAGCACCTGGACCTTCAGGAAGGAAGGCTGGAGCCTGGGGCTCCCCCGCCAGCCGCTAGGCCAGCTGGGTGGTTCCCATTCTGCGCCCGAGTAAAGAGGGCTATTTAAAACCCTTCTGAATTGCAGCCCACGCCAATGCCAAGGGGAAGCAGCCCCACCCGCCCGGGTGCCTTCAACAGATCCGCCCCTCACCAGCCAGTGCTCTGTGGCCTGTGGGGGCTCCGGAGGGAAGGGGGTGACGCACTCCAGGGAGGCTTGGAGTAAACAAAGGGAAAGGCGGGTGGGCAGCCTCAAGGAGGAAGGGAAGCGCCAGTCAGCTGGGCGGGGAGGGGGAGGAAGGAAGGGGTGGGCTGCAAACAGGAAAGGCCAAGGAGGCAGGCCCCAGAGCCCTGGCCCCTTGTGCTGGTCAGACGGGCAGGGGGCTCCAGTGGGAACTCCCATTCAGGTCCCATTCAGGCCTCAGATGCCCCACCTGGCCTCCCGTACCCCACAGACTCCCCCTGGCCTCCCGACGTCTTTCTGAGGCCCGTGGGCTCACCCTCCAGAAGCCTACGGGGTAGATGAGCGCGCCCAGCGTGCTGTCATCTGTCTGCAGGACGCTGTCCACTGTCAGGCCCCGAGCGCGCAGCCGCTGCATGGCGCCTGCCGTCACCTGGTCTTTGGTTTGGCTGGAGAGCATCAGGGACAGCAGCACCTGGTATCTCCGCACCTGTCCGCACAGTGACGGGGACCAGAGTAGTGGCGGGTCCTGGGTGTTCACCGTGCGCCCTGCCCCCACCAAACCCTTTGCCACCCGCACCTGTTACCCTGGCCAACGGACCGTGTTCTCATATGTAATGAACACGGGGACAGTGACGGTGCCTGTCACACCGCTGGGAGGCGGAGATGAATGATGACAACACTTTGCATTAAACCCGGTGCTTGACAGCCGGTGCCTGCTACTGTGATCGCTGTGGCCTCGTGGAAGACCCTACCCATCCCACACGCATGCCCGGATGCTGTCCCTTCGCCGCCTGCCAGGGAGGGTTCCAGCCAAGCACTGCCAGGCGTCAGGCTGTGCCCTGCAGAGGCCTGAGAGGAACCAAGTGTCTTGTCCAGAACGAAGTCACCGGGCAGATGGGGCGCCTGCCTACCTTTGGGGGTGCACTGGGGTCATAGCAGTGCTCAGCCCCCAGCTGGTCCACAGGTGCGTCCTTCCCGCTCCTCATGGTGCGGATGTTCACCAGCTGCTGCTGCCAGTCTGGGGGCTCCCAGCCTGGTGCCTCTGGGAGTTTGGCACCTTCTCCCTTCTCATCATCTGAGGCTTCGTAGGCGACGCTCAGTTTCTGTGTCTTCCGCTGACGCTTTGCCGGACCGTGGCTTTTCTTTCCTTCTGCAAAACAAGTGCCATTCAGCGGGGCCACAGGTGAGGGTGGGTGCGGATGCTGCCCCGCCTGCTATCACCCCCATCATTCCTTCAACAATCATCCGCCATCTTTCGCAGCTGGGCCTGCTCTGGCCTCTGTAGCACGTGCTCTGGGGGCAGGTCAGCTTTCCCCTGGCCTCCTGGGGAGGGCTCCTGACCAAGGCTGCATTAGCACAGGAGGACTCTCCCCAGGGCCTCCTCCATGGTGCCCCCCATCTTGTTTCCACACCGGGCCAGAGAGACATTCCCAAGGCCCAAATCAGGTTGTCATTTCCGTTCAAAACTCCTCATTGATTTTTCCTTGTATTCAGGGCGAACCCCAAACTCCATCCCAGCATCAAGGTACCTACGCAGCTGGCACTGTCCCCTACTGACTCCCTTTGCCCCGGCTCCCCTTTCCGTGCATCTGTCACAGTGGATCTCCCTGTCTGGACTACCCCTAAGTTCACTGGGTGCCTGTGGGAATCCCCCTCCGGCTGTCCTGCTGCTGGGGCGCTGTGGCTCTCGCTCACCGCGGGGTCCCGCACACCCCGGATCCGGAAGGCCTGCGGGATAAACAAAACGAAGACCACGCCTTCCCGCGCCCTCTGGGTGGGCGTGTCCTCGGCCCCCGGTCTCCGGGAGCGGGAAGCCCCAGGAGGACGAGGCCCGTGCGCCACAGAAAGCCTGGCGCCCAGTGGAGCATCCCGGGACAGGCCACCGGGACGCGGAGGGAGGGGAGGTGCGAGCGCCGGGCCCCTGCCCCTGCGGACCCCTGCCGCTGCGTCCCGGGAACAGGAAGAGGGGTGGGAGCCAGGGTCCCACGTGGGGGCGACTCGGAATCACGGCCCCCAGCCCCTTGCGGGTTCCTCTCCTTGTCTCCCTCCCCATGCCCCGGTCCGGGCGCGGCGCTACCTGCATTCGCCTCTCCCTTCCGCACCGGCGCGGCCTCCTCCCCAGCCCCCAGCGGCCCGGCCCCCGAGCCCCGGCTCCGGCTCCGGCTTCGGGTCACCATCCTCACGCCAGCCATGCGCATGCCAGACTCCTGTGCACTACACATCCCGGCGGCCCCCGCGGCTTGCCACGTGACTCGAGTCTCGCCCCGCCTTTCCGCCCGAGTGGGCCGGGAACTACGACTCCCGGCAAGCTCGGCAGCGACGCTCGGGCTCTGGGCGCTGCCGGAAGTGCGGATCGAGCTTCCGGCGGCGGCTCGGGGCGGGGGTGGGTGGGGCCCGGCGTGCGCTCATTTCTCCGCGCCGGGACGGCCCGGCCCCTGGCGCCGGGTGAGTAGCTCGCGGCGGCCCCCAGACCGCTGACGCCGGCCCTGCCCACCCTTAGCCCGGCCGCAATGGGGAGGGGAGGGTGCTGCTCCGCGCAGAGGCGGCGGGGGCGGACCCCGCAGTGTCGCGGCCCCGGCCTTCGGCTGCGCGCACCGCAGCCTGAGCCTGGAGCCGCCAGCCCTCGCGGGTGTTAAGACGGAGCGGGTGCCGGGGGGCCCCTGCCTCGGGCGTCGGGGACAGGCCTTCCCCACGTCGGGGAGGAGACGGAGGGCGAGCGTCGGGGCCCCCGCGCGCGGTTCCCCGCCCTCACCCGGTGCCCGCTGCTGCCGGGACCGCTGCGCTGCGCTTGACTTCCTCCCAGGAGCTTCGGGAGGGTCGAGGGCTTCCCGGGCGGGCATCCGGAGGTCGCCAGCGGGGCAGGTGCGGGGAGCTGCCCCCGAGCGCCTATTTTCTTGGCGTAGAGGCGGCCCCTCGTGCGTTCCTGTCCACCATGGCCAAGCCGACAAGCAAAGATTCAGGCCTGAAGGAGAAATTCAGGAATCTGTTGGGACTGGGAACCCCGAGGCCAAACCCCAGGTCTGCAGAGGGCAAACAGACGGAGTTTATCATCACGGCGGACATCCTGAGAGTGAGTGAGCTGCCTTGTCTGTCCCTGTTGGGAGGTGCAGGGCAGGCTGGGTCCCCTCTGCCACCAGCTTCTGTGGGAGGTGGGACTGCTGCCGTCCGCAGTGCCGTGGAAGCCTGTGTTTCCGTCTGGCCGAGGTCGGGGACTGGGTCCAGCACGCTGGAGGTAGTACTCGGATGTTTGTGCAGCAGAGCCTGCCGGACTCCCCGTGGCGAAAATACCGTGCTTGGGGTCTGCCGGTGATTAGGCTTATAGCCAGCTGTTACCCTGGTAATTTGTGAGCTCCTTGGAGCAGCTGGTCTTTGTTTCCTGGAGCTTGAATCGCTCTACCACGTCCTGGCACCGTGTTTTAGAAATGCCGAGTTTCTGCACGCATGAGGTTTCCCATTCAGAAACGACCGAGATATTCTTCAGCTGGGGAACGGAGAAACAAAACGGGATAACCTCTGTACAATGGAGTATTATGTGGCCAAAAAAGGAGTGAAGTGTTGACACAGGCTGTGATGCGGACGAATGGATGGACGCTGAAAACAGGCCAAGTGGGAGGAGCTAGGCACAGAGACCCCCACGTAATGAGTGTTGCCACATCTGTGAAATGTCCAGGATAGGAGAATCCGTACAAACGGAAAGTCGGTCAGCGTTTGTGGGGGCCTGAGGGGCCGGGGGGTGACTGCTGGTGGGTGTGCCATTTTCCTCCTAGGTGATGAAAACATTTGGGAGTTAGCGGACACGGTTGCAGGCATCGTGAATGTGCCAAAATTGTACAGGTTTAAATTGTTCAAACACCTCATTTTGTTATGTGAATTTTATTTCAGTAAAACAAAATAACGCAAACAAGAGGTAGTCTGTTCTCGCCCCACTGAGATGGAGTCGTAAACTCTGGAGGTTCCTGATTTCAGAAGTAGCCGTGGCAGGTCTCCAGCGTGGAATTCTCGGGTGGTCTGTGCCAGGTGGTTAAGGGGACCCCTTGCCTGAGCCCCGACCCCTTTGCTGCTTTCATCTCTCGCCAGGAACTGAGTGTCGAATGTGGTACCAACAATCGCATCCGGGTGATAGGGCAGATCTGCGAGGTCGCCAAAACGAAGAAATTTGAAGAGGTAGGTCTGCCTCAGTTGGCTGCTGCCCACAAGTCTGATGTGGCTCTTTCTAGGAGCAGGGTTGAGCGCCAGGTGCTACTACTAACTTCTCTACCTTTTTAGGGGAGCTTCTGGGAATGCTTTGGGCATAACCCCTTGGGGTCACTCACATGTGGAGGTGGGGAGCAGAGGCACTAAGGTTTTTGTGGCAGTTCCGAGAAAGGCCTTAATGGTGACTTGCAGAAATGCACGCTTACTTGAGTCTGCATATTTCAGGGAAGGGAAGGGAATGTCTGGAAACCGTGTGGCTCAAGCATGCATTTCTGGTGTCTTTTTGGGAGAGGTTTCTGGTTGGTGGCATCAGGCAGCCTCACAGACATAAGCCCATTTATTTCGGGCGGATGGTTGCAGGCTCTCTCCGGGCATCCCAAGCACAGAGTGGGAGGTTGTCTTGAGAGCACCTCAGGGCTCCGCTCTAGCCTGGCCCGGAGATCGGATGGGCAACTTGGGAGGAGAAATGAACCAGGCAGACTGGGATTTACTAAGGGGGAGGGGAGGGCAGCCACAACATCCACCGGTCATCTGAAACACGGAGGCTGTACGTTACCAAGGATAAATGTGAAAATAGTCTTCTGTGTCCATAAAGTTTCCCTGTGGTGCGGAAGCGGGGGCTGTGGTGAACAGAGAGGCTGGCAGAGTCCTCCGGGCTGGTGTGTGATCTTGTTGTAGCTTCGGTTGTGTCACTAGGAATGTTATGCATAGGATAAAGGAGGTGAAAGTTCCAGAACATCCTGAAATGGTCATGATGTGGGTCGGACACCATCTAAAGGACATTTTAGTTCCCTCCCAAGGGAAGTGAGGCCAGAAAAGGTTGAGAAGGTCTGAAGACCCTGGTTGAAGAGAGCTCGGGATGATTAATGTGGAGTAGAGAAGGTGACAAGAGAGACTGATTCTGGGCAGCTGCAGGGGACAGGACCCCACTACCCTGGGAGGCAGATTCCAGAAGCCCACAGCATTGTCAGCAGCCCAGGCAGGGCAGGCGTGTGGTAGAGAGGGCCCCTTGGCTGGTACGGAGAGACTAGGGGAGTGGGATTTCTGGGTCAGGCTGTAGACCCAGGCCTGCCTGGTCCTCACATTCTTTCAGTGGCTTTCTTCACGTGAGTCTGAGCATGCTCTCAAGGAGGACTCCTGACCGATCCCTGGGGGCCCCCCGGGACAGCTCCCCTGGCCTGCTGCTTTCCTCCCTCCCCGCCAGGCTGTGGCCAGAACCTGCACGTTTGCAGTAGCCTGCGCCAGGTCCCCTCAGCAGTCTCCAGGTTACCTGGCTGTGAGGGCACACGACGTGTGGGCTTCAGGGGAGTGCTGAGTCAGAAGAACTATTCTGCTCTGTCCTTTGCTCATGGTACTGAGCCTTGAGTGGAGGGGGCTGGTACCCCCTAACCATGGTCCCTCTTTGCTGGCGACAGCACGCAGTGGAGGCGTTGTGGAAGGCCGTGGCGGACCTGCTGCAGCCAGAGCGGCCCCCGGAGGCCCGGCACGCGGTGCTGGCTCTGCTGAAGGCCATCGTGCAGGGGCAGGTAATGGGCGGCGGGTCTGCGTGCGGGTGGACCTGGGCTGGGTGTGGGGCGTGACATCGGGTGGCCCTGGACTGCTCCCGTTGTGCCACACGTGGGTTTTGGCCTTTGGTGAAGGCCCCGGCACCAGCTCTCTGCAGCCCGACAGCCTGAGTGGGCACCCCAGTCTCTTGAACCCGAGAGATGCCGGGTGAGCCCCTGGACCTCTGCCTTCTCTCCTGGAGAATGGGGGTGGCTGTTGTTCCCTCCTTCTCTGGAATGTTTTGGGGTATCGATGAGGCTTCAGGATGAAAGGGATGTGCCCACTTTGAGAGATTGGTGGCCTTCTGCTGCCCTCCTGCTGCCAGCCTGGGCCTCTGCCCACGGCTCCCTGTGCTCCTGGCCTCTCCTAGAACCGTGGGCAGTCTCTGCATTCCTACCTGGAGAGCCATCTTCCCTGCTATGCATTTCCCCCAGACCTGCACACCCCTGCTGCATGGAAACACTTGTCCCCTTTCAGAGTGGTCAGACCGCCCTTTTTTTTTTTTTTTTTAAGATTCTTATTTATTTATTTGACAGATATCACAAGTAGGCAGGGAGGCAGGTAGAGAGGGGGAAGCAGGCTCCTTGCTGAGCAGAGAGCCCGATGTGGGGCTCGATCCCAGGACCCGGGATCATGACCTGAGCCGAAGGCAGAGGCTTAACCCACTGAGCCACCCAGGTGCCCCTGGTTAGACCGTTTTTATCACACGCAGACACAAATGTGTCTCTTCTGGCCGTGAGCCCCAGGAGGGCTGGAACTATGCTGTCCCCTGCCGTGTGCCCACAGCTCACGCACAGACACATGCGCGCGCCAATCTGGAGCGGCTCTGACGTGCCCAGTTGGTCACTTACAGCCAATGTCTTTGGGAAGGAGAGGGCGTCCCAGGGTCGGGAGTCCTTGAGCCCCCTCTGCTTGGACTACGTACGGCTGTGCAGGAGACCCAGCCGGCAAGGGTCCTGGCATACAGCTGAGCCTGTGCTTCTGTTTTCAGGGGGACCACCTGGGCGTGCTCAGGGCCCTCTTCTTTAAGGTCATTAAGGATTATCCCTCCAATGAAGACCTCCACGAGAGACTGGAGGTGTTCAAGGCCCTCACGGACAATGGGAGACACATCACCTACTTGGAAGAAGAGCTGGGTGGGTGCTGCAGCGGGTGCGGGGTTTCTCGGGCCTGGGGGATCCCGTTGGACTCCGAATGCCAGAAGGCTGCTGAGGCACAGAGGGGGCACTGTGGTTGACTGGGATGGCCTGCGGAGGGTGCGACACCATGAGCTTCTGCTTGCCCGAGTACGGCCCGGGACGGCCGCTGCGTCCCCCGGGGAGCTTGTTAGAGATGGACAGTGCTGGGCTTCACTCCAGACCTGTTCGCTCAGAGTCCCTGGGGAATGAGGCCTGCTAGGTGGGCAGGAGGGGGTCCAAGTTTTGTTATAGGGAGGCGGTGCTGCTGACCTTGGCATCAGCCTGTGTTTTATCTAGGGTACCTTGAAGTTTCTGGGGGGTTGGGGTTGCCTCGTTGTGTCTTCTAGTTGGGCCTCTGTGTGCCCTGGGCCTGACCTGGTTTTCCTCTTGGCTAGCCTTCCTCTCTGTTGTTCTGATGGGGTGACGTTTCTGTGAGTCCTGAGGTTTTGTGTCACCGCCGTGGGGAGGGAGGGAGGAAGAGGAAGAAATAGGTTCGCAGCGGGCAGTCTGTCTCCCGGACAGGTGCTGACTGGCTGCTGTGCTCAGGTTTTCTGAGGTGATCTGGCCGGTGGCCAAGCGTGGCTTTTGTCCCTGTTGAGAGAGTCTCAGGGAGGGGTCGAGGGCCAAGAATCTGCCTCTTGGACAAGTGCCTGGTGCTGCTGGTGCAGGCCAGCCTCGGGGCCGGGCTCCGAGCATCAGACACAAATCCTGCCACAGCCCCTCGGCCTGGACCCGCCCGGTGCGGCCCGGGCCTGGCGAATTTCAGAGTTGGCCGTGCCGGAAGGGATGGGGCTGTTTTCCTGGTGGCCGAACATTGCCCTCCTCCTCCTCAGCTGGGTTTGTGCTGCAGTGGATGGACACCGGCCTGTCCTCAGAATTCCTCTTGGTGCTGGTGAACTTGGTCAAGTTCAATAGCTGTTACCTGGATGAGCACATTGCGGCGATGGTCCGGTAAGGGGCTCCCGAAGCGCCTGCTGCCTCGGCTGTCGGAGGCAGCGAACGGATGGAGGCGCTGACAGAGCAGCAGCGCTTCCGCTCTGCTGGGCTCGAACGTGTCTCACCGCGTCTCACTATCGCGTCGCCCTTCTTTAGCATGCGGGGAGCCGCGAGGGCGGGGCCTGGGTCTTGCTGGTGCTGTGCAGCCTGAGCAGTGGCTGACTCAGGGCAGGGAGCTGCCTGTTTGGGGGGGAGCGGAGCCCTTGGGGTCAAGTTCCTGGTTTTAACTGACTTGGTGAGCCCCCAGAAAGTGAGACGGCGCCACACCATCTCTGGGAGACGTCCTTCCACTGACCTTGCGCTTTCTCCACCAGCATGATCTGCCTGCTGTGTGTCCAGACGGTGTCGTCTGTAGACATAGAGGTCAGTAGCTGGTCTCCCCCAGGGACGGTCCTCTTACCCTCCTTCTGGGCAGGCCAGGTGGTGGAGTAGCCCCCCACTGCCCCTCACTGCTTACGTGGCCCGGGGCCAGCTGCTCAGGACTCACGGGAGTGAGGGTGTTTGGTTGGATGACCTCCGTCATGGGGTCGTAGTTCCAGATGGGGCAACCCACCGTGACCACGATGCTCCCTCACACTCGTTCCGAGGGAGGCTGCTTTGGCAGTGGGGAGGGACGCCTGTCACCAAAGGGGGGTGGGAACGAGGCTGGGAGTGGGGAGCACATCCCTGTGGGCGGGAGGCGGGCCCGGCATGACCTGTGTCCCTGTCCCCCAGGTCTCCCTGCAGGTGCTGGACGCCGTGGTCTGCTACAACTGCCTGCCGGCCGAGAGCCTTCCGCTGTTCATCGTCACTCTCTGCCGCACCATCAATGTCAAGGAGCTCTGTGAGCCTTGCTGGAAGGTGGGGTTCTGAGCTCTTGTTCTGGGGGGGCTTCCCCGGATGAAAGTGGAGGCCAGGCATGTGGACAGGACAAGGGCCGTGCTGTGTCCAGTGAATGGTCGTCTGCCCTTCTGAGGGGCCTCCAGTAGCATTTTCCTGGGGTCTGAGCTGAGGCCGGGGTTTTAGTATTAGTGTGAAAACTCTGCCGCCTCTGCGTTTGGGAGGCTGGACGCAGAGGGCTTCAGAGTGCTGTCTGCGCGGGGCTGGCCCCCGGGCCCTGGGCCTGTTTCTGCTCGCCTCTGATGGCTCTGCCTTGTTTCCCAGCTGATGCGGAACCTCCTGGGCACCCACCTGGGCCACAGTGCCATCTACAACATGTGTCGGATCATGGAAGACAGGCGAGTGTGCCCCGTGCCTGGGGTGGACCGGCAGGGTCCAGGTGGCTTGGGTCAGCAGCCGCAAAGCCTTCTGAAGGGGCCTGAGTGCTTTCCTGTCCAGTGCTTTCTGGCTGCTCCAGAAGCTTGCTGAGCTACAGCTCACACCCCGTGTTCCTGGCCCTTGTGCTCTCTTTCCTCTGCTGCACAGTCAGAACCTTCAGAACTAAGGCCCTGAGCTGTCCTACACTCCCACCTTGTCCGGGAGGGCTGCCTCACCGGTTCCTGTGATGGAGCCCTTGCCCTCCCCTCCCCCAGCCGGGTCATCACAGGGTCTGTTGCTTCTGCCCCTGAGGGACGGTGCAGGTCTGTCCGCTCCTAGGGCCTCTAGCCCCTGGGGCCCCCACTCGCTCCTCACTGGTCTCCTGGAGGCCGCTCCTGCACACGCAGCTGTGCGCCCTTACCCCTACATGCCTCTGACATGGCGCTGTTGGTTTGGAGTCCTGAGAGCTCCCCCTCCTCTGAGGAGAAGAACCACGCTGCCCACCATGGCAGAGGCTGGGTGGCCAGCCCTGCCTCAGCCCGTGGTCCTCCCGCCTATCCTTGCTGCTGTCCCCCCTACCCAGGGCCTCTGTGTCCCCCGCTCCCCTGGCTGCCTAGTCCTCCCTTCGTGCTCGAGTTTCTCCGAGGTTGTGCCCAGCTAGGGCGGTTGCTGGTTGCCCCCGTGCCCTGGCAGATTCCCGTGGCCCTGGGCTTCCCATCTTGCCTGTAATTTGAGGGAGGGACTTGGCATTTCTTCACGTGGTTCTTTCATTCACACCAGTAGCTCCTAGACCATAAGCACTGTAAGGCCGAGCACCTTCTCTTACTCTCCTCCGTGTCCTGGCATGTGGCACGGCCCTGTGGTCAGCAGTGACAACTGTGGTGGGAAGGCCTGAGTGAATCGGGTCATGGCCATGGGCCCACGTCCCCTAGCCACGGCTTCTTCCCTAGCTTTGTTGGTGCCCCGTAAGAGCAGGGGGCTCGGGGGGTGGGCCGCGGGCTCGGCTGACACATCTTCCTGTGATCGCTGCAGAGCCTACAAGGAGGATGCTGCGCTGCTGAGAGGTGCCGTGTTCTTTGTGGGCATGGCACTCTGGGGCGCGCATCGACTCTACTCTCTGAAGAACTCCCCGACATCTGTGCTCCCGTCCTTTTATGAGGTGACTTGGCTTCTGCGCCACGAGGGCTGCCACACAGGGTGGGGGGGACAAGGCACGGGGCTAAGCGCAGGTCCTCGGCTGGCGAGGCCACGGCTTTCAGTCACATGCTTTGCGACCTGGGGACCCTGAGGTTTAGGACCCTTGGCAGGTTTCGTTTTAAGTGAATGTTCTGTCTTAGGGATTTCAGCCCTTGTGGACAAGCAGCAGAACTGCTCCAGGGTCCTCAAGGTGACGGTTTTAGCTCGTCAGGCACTGGTCTTCCTCTCGCTCTAGAGCGAGGCCCGAGACGTCGCTTCTTTGTCCGTGGCACCCACACTGGCTGTGCGTGTGTTCCCGCCGCAGGCAGGGCACCCTGGGAGCCAAGGGTTCCTTCTGCCATGCTCCGCTTCTCGGGTGGTGGGGGGATGTGGTCTTCGCCCTGGGCTTGCGGGGGTAGCCTTCCGGTTCTGCTGGGCTGGGGGGCCGGTGGCCCAGAGTCTGCAGCAAGTGGTGTGGCTGAGTCCGGCCCTTTGGAGCCAGGCTAGCTTCTGGGCTCCTGGGGTACTTCTTCTGTGGCCTGGGAGCCCACGTGTGCAGCGAGTCTCTCAAAGGCCTCTCGGGCTGGGTTCCAAGGGCCCTGGTTTGGGGGCTTGCTGGGCAGGAGCAGGAAGCGGCTGAGCGCTGTGTTCCCTGGGTCTCTTGTTCCAGGCCATGACCTGTCCGAATGAGGTGGTGTCCTACGAGATTGTGCTCTCCATAACCAGACTGATCAAGAAGTACCGGAGGGAGCTCCAGGCCGTGACGTGGGACATCCTGCTGGACATCATGGAGCGCCTGCTGCAGCAGCTCCAGGTGCGGTGGCCAGGAGGCAGTGGGGCCGGGGGTGGGGGCGGCCGGGACAGCAGGCAGGCAGGCCACTGGGCCCTTCCCTGGGCGGCTGTGGACCTACGGGGCTGGAGGCCCACCTCCCTGTGAGCAGTCCCTCCCTCCACACCTGCGGGGGGCCGCGCTCTTGGCCGGCTCTGTGTGCTCTCCCCACTGAAGCTGCTGGTTTTGACAGCAGCAGGTGGGCAAGGGGGTAGGGCCGGCGTCCCGCAAGTCCCATCGGGGGATAGACCACATCCCCTTCACGGCCTGTAAGGGGACCCTGAGCACATTTTTCTGGGCATCGGGGATGCCGCCCACGGGTTTGCCCTAACTTTGGCGGAAGTACTGATCGCAGCAGGAGGGTGATGACACGGGGGCAGCATGGGGGCTGCAGGAGAGATGAGGCTGTCTCTAGCCGGGCTTGGCAGTAGGGTCTTTTGGGGCACAGGGTCTTGTGGTGGGTGGAGGGGACTGGGCCCGTGCATGGTGATGTGCACGGCCAGGCCAGTGGGCAGAGAACTAGACTGTTGTCCCTCAGGGCCTGCCGGCTGAGCCAGACTGCTGTCACCGAGCCGCTAGCCAGGCCTTGCTTCACCCTGGAGCGACAGGCTGGGAGGCCACCGCCCTGGGGCTTCTAGAAGATGCTTGAGCTATGGGGAGGCGTGAGCACGCTCAGTGTCAATCCCTTGGCGGCCTGCTGGGTGGGCAGAGCAGGACTCCTTGGGGTCCTCACACCCTGAATGAGCGAGAACGGCCCGCTGCCCCCCATGCCCTATGTCTGAATGCAGCTCGCTGGAGCCCTGCACTCTGAGGCCAGAGTCACTCCTCCGGACCGCACCTCTGTTGCAGAGCCTGGACAGCCCAGAGCTCAGAGCCGTCGTCCACGACCTGCTGACCACGGTGGAAGAGCTGTGCGATCAGAGCGAGTTCCACGGCTCTCCGGAGAGATACTTTGAGCTGGTCGAGCGGTGCGCAGACCAGAGGCCTGTAAGACCTCTTCTCCCCTGACTCGGTGGGGCCTTTGGCGCTTGGGCAGGAGGGTGGCGGAGGTTAGACTGCGGGGGGAGAGGTGGGACACTGTGGCTGAAACTGCTCTCCTTGAGTTGGAACTCGGGCTGGTAGGCAGGCTCCTGCTTTCCGGGGAGGCCTGCTGGGGCGTCAGCAGGCTGACTGCACGTGGGGATGTTGCAGACGGCGCTAGCCTAACCATCAGCTTCCTCCCACCCATGTGGAGGAAGGTGCTGGCTGGCTTCTGGGGACTTGTTGCTTGGTGTGTCTGCTCACTGGGCAGCAGGAAGCACTCGTGCCAGGAACCCACAGCCTGACGCCAAGGCTTTTGTGTGGGTTTTTTTTTTAAAGGTCTTATTTACTTGACAGATCACAAGTAGGCAGAGATGCAGGCAGAGAGAGGGAAGCAGGCTCCCCACCGAGCAGAGCGCCCGATGTGGGGCTCGATCCCAAGACCCTGAGATCATGACCTGAGCTGAAGGCAGAGGCTCAACCCACTGAGCCACCCAGGAGCCCTGTGTGGGTTTTTAAATGAATTCTCACTGCTGCCTTTAGCGCCTCTGTGGTGTGGATGGCCCACCTGGGGAAGGGCTGGTGTCCATGAGCGGACTCGTTCCCCGCCACGGCAGGGCCAGCAGCACGGGCGTGAGTGTAGGAAAAGCCTCGGGGCAGAGCAGCTCGGTAACGGTGATTTCGTTCCACAGGAGTCCTCGCTCTTGAACTTAATCACGTACCGGGCTCAGTCGATCCATCCCGCCAGGGATGGCTGGATTCACAGTCTACAGCTGCTGCTGGAGCGGTTCTTCAGGTAGGCGTCGGCGGGGCCGGCGAGCTGGGAGCCCGTGCCTGGTGTCCTTTCTCATCCTTGGAGGGAGCGGGAGCGGCTGGCCTTCCAGGAGGACAGAGTCCTCTGAGGCCCCCATGCGTGCTCGCTCCGTGGCCCGCTCGTCTGGGAAGATGCCGACTCTGAGGGCTGAGCCCTCCGCCCCGTCGCCCCGGGTTGGGTCTGGATGGGGTGAGCCGGGGCCTGGTGGAGGGCAAGGCTGGCAGCGGACCCTGGCAGGTGTGCCCCGCCCGCAGGAACGAATCCCGCAGTGCCGTGCGCATCAAAGTGCTGGACGTCCTGTCCTTCGTGCTGCTCATCAATAGGCAGTTCTATGAGGTGCGAGTCCTGGGGGTGTAGGGTGTGGTCAGCGGGCCCCGGAGGGGGCTCTGTGAGCCTCCTGGGACACCCCTCTGTGGCAGGCTTGCTTAGTGAGCTTGGTTCACCCCCCGTTCATGCGCTCGGGTGTTGGTTCCCGCCTCCCACGAGGTCTCTGCTGGGCCGAGAGTCGCGGGGCCCAAACAAGTTCTCAACAGAGTCTCGTGTGGGGATGTTTTTTTCTGGCTTTTGTGGTCACGTTCTCCTGTCCTGGCCTGACCGCAGTGGTGCCAGGCCCTGCCTGCCTCTCTCCTGCTGCTGCTTTCCCTCCAGCCTTGACTTGGTCTGGGGCCAGAACCTGTCCTTCAGACACACTCATGAGCCCCTGCTTGCCTGTCCTTTCTTGCAGGAGCTTTCCTCCTGGAAAGCTAGATCTTCTTTCCTCCAGTTCATGTTCTGTGAGGCTTCTGGAGGGCAGCCTCCTCGGTGTTTCTCGTGTCCCCAGCCCTGGTCTGCCCCCTCCTTCCCTCCTAGCCTTTCTCTTCCCCACACCGCTGTCCCTTGGAATCCAGTTTCAGTGCTGCCACTTCCAGGAGGCCCCTCTGGGTTCTCAGCTTCTCGTGTCGGGGTTGGTCTTATCTCACCCTCTGCTGCTATGGTGCTTCGTATCTGCCTCTGTAAAAGCTTTTGTCACTCTGCCCGTCACTGTGGAGTCATGATGTCGGGGACAGGCTCTTCCCACCCCGTTGTGTGCATGTGGGGGCCCCACGGTGAATGGGTAAGAGCCAGCCTGGCCACTTGCTGCTGTGTCATACCTGGGCCTGTGGGCCTGGGCCCCTGAGGGGCTGTGCAGAGCGCCCTCAGCTGCAGCTGTGCCCCTGCCCCACGTTGCCCACCTCCCCCAACTTGTGCTGCTGCAGGAGGAGCTGATCAGCTCAGTGGTCATCTCACAACTCTCCCACGTCCCAGAGGACAAAGACCCCCAAGTCCGGAAGCTGGCCACCCAGTTGCTGGTGGACCTGGCTGAGGGCTGTCATACCCACCACTTCAACAGCCTGCTGGACATTGTGGAAAAGGTGAGGGCCACTTGAGCCTGGGGCTCCGGGTGCCTGGGCTGCTAGAGGGCCCCCCGATTGTGGCCAGGCTGCACAGGCAGCACTGGCCTCTGGACCATTTGTCCCCATTGTGCCCAGAGCAATGGCTGCGTCTCAGGCAGGGCCCCCTTCGTAGTGGGGATGGTCGGCGCTATGGGGGTCCTGGGACACAGCTGTGGTGCGGCTGTGGAGCTGGGCTGGGCGCGTTGTCCTTACGCATGGCCAGTGTGCTTTTCTCTTAACTGTGAAATACGTCGCAGTTTCTGGAAGGGCCTTCAGGAGCGTAAAAAGCAGCTTTTGAGAAATGCGGGGAAAGTGTCGGGCCTGACCATAGCTGCTGGAGGGAGCCCCGAGCCGGGGAGCTGAATGCACGTTCTTTCTCTGAAGGTGATGTCCCGCTCCCTTTCTCCACCCCCTGACCTGGAGGAGAAAGACGTGGCGGCGTACTCGGCCTCCTTGGAGGACGTGAAGACTGCTGTCTTGGGGCTCCTGGTCATCCTGCAGGTGGGCCTCTGCTTTTCTGAGAGGGCGCGCCAACCAGCTGCCTCTGGGCAGTTACCGTGCAGGGACATGTCTCTGGGGAGACCTGGGCACTCCCGGGGGGGTCGCAGAGGGCAGCCTGGTGTGACCCAGGCTCCTCGTCACAGCATGGGGTGCTCATGAGGGTTGGGGGGCCGGTCTGGGCAGAGATGCCCTCACACCACTGCCGAGGCAGGGCGGGCTGCCGTGTGTTCTGGCTCCATGGTGGTGGGGTGGTTTTCACGGCTTTGTTGAGAGGTGTCGTTGGCAAACTGTGGAATTCGTGCGCCGCGGGTGTGGTCCAGTGGGGTTTCTGGTGCCTCCACAGACTCGCGTGGCGGGCGTCGTGCCTCTGTGCCTTTAGAACTTCTTCCTTCCCGGGGAGCAGCTCCACACCCATTAGCCATTCCTCCCCACTTTCCCTGGGCACCCCGGGCCCTGGCAGCCACCAGTCCACCGTGCGTCTCATGGTTTTGTGCCCTCTGGACATTTCATGTGACCATGGACTTGTGCAGTGCGCGCTCTGAGCGTCTCGAGGCTCACCGGGCTGGTGGCAGGGCGCAGGGCTTCGCTCTGATGGCCATCGGGCCTCATGTGGATTTGCTGTCTTTGCTTATCGATTCCTGTGCTGATGGTCGCCGGGTGGTTCCCCTTTGCGCCGCTGTGAATCCTGCCAGGGTGAACGTCCATGCGCCAGTGTGTGTGCGGACCTGGGTTTTCCCTTCTCTTGGGTGCCGGCCTGTGAGGGGACTCGCTGGCTCGGACGGCGACCCTGCACGTAGTCAGCGGAGGAGCGGCCGGACCGTGTTCCGCAGGGGCCGCTCCGTGGCCGGGAGTAGCATGAGGCTGTCTTTGCACCCACGCCCCAGCACGCCTGCGGCTCTGCTTTCCTGGAGCGTAGCTGGCTGCTGTGGTCCGGTTTGCATGCCTCTCGCGAGGAATGCAAGCGCCTTCTCGGGTGCCCGGTGGCTGTGTGTGTGTCTTCTCTGCAGAAGTGTCTGCTCGCTTCTTCTGCTCGCTTGTTAACGGGAGTATCTGTGTTTTGCCGAGTTGTGGGGGGATTTGCTGTGTCGTGGATGACTGTCCTTGGGTTGGTGCTGGCTCTCCTCCGCTGTGGCTGGACATCCCTGCTCGCAGGCTTGCCCGGGCCCCTGCAGGCCTCCTCTGGCTTCTGCCTGGGCTCTGCCACTGATGTCACCGCGTCACAGCGTCTCTCGAGCTCCCTCACCAGTGTCCACGCTACGTAAAACGGGGTATGTGAACCCGTGGTCTCAGATGCTTCTTGTTCAGAGAATGTCCCATGCCGCTTATGTGAGATGGTTATTTCCTGGCGTGGAAGTTTGAAGTGTTTGTGGAAGGCCGGCTGGCACCTTTGTGGCCTCCTGTCCTGGGAGCCTGACCCCCTTTAGACCTCTGGTGGGTGAGGGGTGCATCAGCCTGAGTGAGCGCAGAGCCCTGCTGCGGAGAAGCTGGGAAGGTGGCCCATCGCCCTCGCTTGGAACTCCAGCCCCTCAGAGCCCAGCTGTTGGCGAGCTGGGCGATGTCCTGGGCCTGGAGGCGCTCATTTAGGAGAAAATTCGCACCGTGTGAAGCAGGCGAGCGGCACACATGGAGCCCAGTTGGATTGCATTCGTCTTTCCTGCTGGACAGGCAGGCCTGGCTGCCCCTGTCCCCCTCCCCTGTGGTCCTTTTTGAATGGGCCTGAGCGTCGGGTCCGACTCCCTCTCCCTGTCCCCCCTTTTTGTGGTAATTTCTCTTGAAGAAGAGCAGCAGCAATCTATCTTGTAAGGCTCTGGTTTGAGTACCATGAGCCACGGAGGGGTTCCTCTGCCTATGGCTGGACCCCCAGCGCTTGGCCAGCCCGTGCCACTTCGCAGGGCCCCCCACACCAGGGTCTCACCTGGCCTCTCCTGGGCTCACGTGTCGGGGAGCTGGGGCAGGCAGGGGGCTCGCCTCGGGCATGATGGCCCAGCGGCTGGGGGAATGGCCCCCCTATAGGGCCCGTGGGGCCTCGCTTGCCCTGGTCTGTCTTGCTCTGCCGGTGGTCGGAGAATGTGCTTTCAGCTCATGGGTCACATCATACATGTTGCCGAGCAGTGCCCCATTAGACATGTTTTCCTCATTTATTAGCGGATTCCCTTTTTGCCGCCACAAGGGTGTGCGCATGTGGGGGCGTTCTTGGGATGGAGTCCCGGAAACGGAGGTGGCGGCCGGTGGGCTCTGTGTGTTGCCCAGTCGCTCCCCAGAGCTCGTCCTGTTCCCCTCGTCCTGGGCACGGGTGCTGGCTCTCTGGCTGCCTCTTGCCCTCCCGCCCTCGGAGTGACCGGCACGCTCTCCCCGCAGACCAAGCTGTACGCCTTGCCCGCCAGCCACGCGATGCGCGTGTATGAGACGCTCGTTGGCCACATCCAGCTGCACTATAAGCACGACTACACCCTGCCCATCGCTGGCAGCATCCGGCTGCAGGTAGGACAGGGCCGGTGGACTGACCGTGGCTGGGCTGGTACTACTGTGGCTCAGGGCTGGACATGGCTGGCTTCTAGGGTGCCTGCTGGTGCCAGCAGGGAGCTCAGGCCAGGGCGGTGGCAGGTGGCCCAGGGGTGCACTCCCACAGACCAGCCGTTGCCCGCAGCCTCTCTGGGCCCTGGTGCCCTTCCCGCTGCGTCCGCGTGCCTCTGCGCCGCTCTGAGCCACGTGGTGGTCCGCAGCGTGGGTGGAGATGAGCTTCCGCGGCTTTCAGGGGGTGCGGCCTCCCCCTGGGGCTGCAGTCTTCGGGTGGCGGGCCGCGGGGCAGAGCACACAGCTTGCGGTTGCTGTCGTAGGAGTTGGCGCTGGGCTGAGCGGTGGTCACGGGGAGGGAAATCCCGGTCCCTCGCAGAGCCTCTGTGTGGTGGGGCAGCCCAGTTAAGGGACATGTCAGTCATGGGAGGAGGTGCCGGTGGCCTGAGCACGGCTGTTTCCTGGCACTCGGGGCTGGGGGGCTGCCTGGCCAGCATGCAGGCCGCGCTCCCTGTGTCCTGGGAGCAGGCCTGGCTGTGGTGGGAGAAGGCCGGGGCGCCAGTGTGTCACCGACTGCGCTGGGGTTGGGGTGGGGCCTTCCGCGGAGCAGCCAGGCTGAGAGTGCACGGAGGGCGTCGGCCGGCTTTGCTGGATCTCGCTTTCTCCCTGCAGGCCTTCGACTTCCTGCTGCTGCTGAGGGCCGACTCGCTGCACCGCCTCGGCCTGCCCAGCAAGGACGGGGCCGTGAGGTTCAGCCCTTACTGTGTCTGCGATGCCATGTGCGTGTCAGCCGTGTCCCTAGCGCCGGCCGGGGAGCCAGCTGTGCCCAGCCCTGGGGGTGCCTGTGGGTTTGAGGGACGTCCCGTAGCTGCCTGATGGCTGCTTAGGGCGCCCGCGCTGGTCCCTGCCCTGCGGCCTCAGTGCCGGTCCCCCTGCTTTCACAGGGAGCCAGAGCGGGGCCCGGAGAAGAAGGCCAGCGGCGCCCTGTCGCCTCCCACCGGGCTGCCCGGCCCCGCGCCCACAGGCCCCGCGGTGCGACTTGGCTCTCTGCCTTACTCCCTGCTCTTCCGCGCCCTGCTGCAGTGCTTGAAGCAGGTGAGCCGGCCGGTCCCTCTGCTGTGCCCCGCATGCCTCCTGTCCCCGCGTCGGCCACCGCAGGGGCACGCTGCTGCCCCAAGCGTCCGGTGGTTCTGTGACGCTGTGCGGCCCATCCCGTGAGCTGGGCAAGGAGCTAAGACGTGCCCGCCCCTGGGAGGTGGACTTGGGGGTAGGATAGAGCTGCGTAGACACATGAGGGAGTCCTCGGATGACGTGCGCCGGGTGGGCGCCGAGACGGGCCGTGTGAGCCCGGGGCACCGGGTCGGCTGGGTGAGGCGGAGAGGCAGGACAGGTTCTGGGGGCAGGAGCAAGCAGAGCCTCGAGGTAGGGTGGGTGTCAGCGGAGGCGGGGCTGGGGCCTGGGGCAGGAGGGGTGGAGGCCTGTCCCTGAAGACGGTCTGGTGGGAGAGGCGAAGTGGTCATTGGTGTGCCGCGGTGGGCCAGGGCAGCCCTCGAGGGCCACAGGCAGGGAAGCCGCTTCCTCTCCCCGGGGGCCCCAGGCATTGGCACTGAAGGGGCCGTCGGGTACTTCCTGGGAGAGGTTCCAGGTCTGCATCACAGGTGGGATCTGGGGAAAGCCTTTCAGGACTCATAGCCGCGTGTGTCGCTTATGGGCAGTGGTCTCCCCGATGAGCTGGGGAGGACTGGCCAGGGAAGGTCTGCTGGGGGCCACAACCACGTCTTCCTCATTGCTGTGGCCCTCAGTGGATTTTGGTTCTGGAGTGGGTCCCCGGCCTTGTGGATTATTTTGGAATACACTCTGCTTTTCCCTTTGAGCTAGGATACGGGCTTTTTTCTCAGTAAACGGTTGTGGTGCTCTGGACGGGCCTCAGTCAGGGCTCGTGGCCACGGCGTCCGGGGCAGGCAGCCTGGGGGTCCCCGTCAGGCGCCCGGGGAGGGCAGGGCGGGCGTGGGGAGCCAAGGCCAGCTCAGGGCGAGGGGCGGTGCTGCCGGGCCTGGGCTTCCTGCTCAGCTTGGTGTGTGGAGGGCGCCACCCTCATGCCACAGGGCACTTCCTCGGAGGAGCGCATGCTCCTGAGGGGACAGAGGGGGTCCGGGGGCCACGCAGCTGCCAGGCTGCCCACAGCGCTTTCGGCTGCGCGAGCGCGTCCTGCCCTGAGCAGCTCCGTCGCTGCAGGAGGTGGACTGGAAGGTGCTGAAGCTGGTGCTGGGCAGGCTGCCCGAGTCTCTGCGCTACAAGGTGCTCGTCTTCACGTCCCCGTGCAGCGTCGACCAGCTGTCCGCCGCCCTCTGCTCCATGGTAACGCTGCCCCGCGCCCCTTCGCCCCCTCGCGGTGGGGCCGCTGCCAGCGCCCTCCCGCCCCGGCCCCCGAGGCCCCGGCAGATCCGTGCGGCCGTGGAGAGGGCGGTCCGCCCCGGGCCCCTGCCCCTGTCCTCCCTTCCCGGTTCGGAGGCCTCCGTACCGGGCTCCGGCTCGCCATCCCCATGTGCCGGCTTGACTCCTTTCCCTCGCTTCCTCGGGCTTCCTGAGCCAGGCGCGTCTGTCTCGCGTCTGTCCCTGGCCTGTGGGCATGGCGCCCTCCCACGGGTCTGAAAAGGCAGACCCTGGGCCAGGAAGAGTAGGAAGCCCCCGGGCTCTCGGCCACCTAGTGGTCGCCCTCGCCTCCCTGGTGTGCGGGCTGCCGCCTGAGCCTCGGCCTTCAGCTTTCAGGTCCCAAAACCCTGGAGCGGCTCCGAGGCACCCCGGAAGGGTTCTCCAGGACCGACCTGCATCTGGCCGTGGTCCCCGTGCTGACAGCGCTCATCTCGTACCACAACTACTTGGACAAAACCAGACAGGTGCCAGGCGGGAGAGGGACAGCGGGGCTGCTCCGTGGGGTGTTGGCCTCAGCCGGACGGGCCGGACATTTTCTGCGGCCCAGGTCGGGGTGGGGCAGGGAACGTGTGTGAGGGATGGGGCAGCCCTGGGAGGCGCAAGTCCTCCGCGGGGCCCTGAGCTGCGCGCTGCACTGGTCTCCTGTGGGGCGCAGGAGTGCCGTGTTCACGCGGGAAGTGCCCGGAGTTGAGCGGGCCTGGTGTGGCCTTGTTGCGTTAGGCAGAACCTCCCCTGTCATAAGGCCACCCAGTTGGTGAGGGGGGTTCCCGTAACCAAAGGGGTCATGGGCCTAGGGTGTCCTGTCTCCGGGGTGCGCTGAGGCACCAGGGGGCCCGGCTGGTGTTGGTTGCTGGGAAGTATCAGGAAGCCCCTGGCCAGAGCTGCCCACTGTCCAGTCTCCTCAGGACAGCTCGGCTCCCGGTGCTGTGCCGGTTCGGGGCTCAGGGACCTGGGACGAGGCAGTAACCTTCCTGAGTCTTGGTCTCGTCCCCTGCAGAGCGTTCTAGAGTTGGTGAGGGGAGAGCAGTGTGCGGGCAGGGCTGGGGTGCAGCAGCTGGGTCTGAGGCGCCCGTGCTGTCCCACAGCGGGAGATGGTGTACTGCCTGGAGCAGGGCCTGATCTACCGCTGTGCCAGCCAGTGCGTGGTGGCGCTAGCCATCTGCAGCGTGGAAATGCCGGACATCATCATCAAGGCGCTTCCCGTGCTGGTCGTGAAGCTCACACACATCTCCGCCACGGCCAGCATGGCCATTCCGCTCCTCGAGTTCCTGTCAAGTAAGCGGCCGCTCTGTGCGTGTCTGTGTGCACGCGGGCATGCGTGTGTGCGTGATGGGGTAGATCCTCAGGGTCGTGGCTGTCGCGTATGCTGACTTCGCCGACCTCGTCTCACGATCTCTCTCGGGAGATGCCCGGGTGTGCTGTCCCCACGGAGCACGTGGGCTATGCCATCCTTTCTGGTCTCAGGGCCTTTGCACCTCCTGCCCCTGAGCCTTGAATGCTTTCCTTCCCGGCCTTCGAGCGGCCCGTGCCACTCGTTATAACCCTGTCGGTTTAAACGGCACAGAAGCCTCTCTTGCCGGGCATGGGTCTCTGTACTCGCAGCCTCGTGGCGCTTCCCGTCGGGGCACATATCACAGCTTGGAGGGGCTTCCTGGACCTCCGGGTGCCTGCTCACCGCCTTGTTCCCAGTACCCAAGTGCGTGTCTAGCCTTCAGCAAAGCAGTGACAGGAACAGAGCAGGGCCACCAGCACTTATGCAAAGGGACACGTGGGCCCTTTGCTGGACGTTTTTCTGCTTACAGCCTTTTACAGATGCAGAAGCCACATGTACTCAGGGGTCGTACAACTGTAGGCCGCTGGCTAGGTTTTGCCAGGAACCAGAGTTTACGAGCTCTTGGAACAGAGAAGCCAGGGTAAAGGGAAGGTTGTATTCACAGGGGCTGTGACCTTTAGTCCTTCGCAGCCCTCTGAGGTCAGGAGGTAGCACAGGTCCCTGGTGACAGTGGGGTGGGTCTTTGTCTCTCCGGCCCAGCCGCGCCCCTCACCCGTGTGTCCTGCCCTCGCAGCTCTGGCCAGGCTGCCTCACCTCTACAGGAACTTCGCGGCAGAGCAGTACGCGAGCGTCTTTGCCATCTCCCTGCCTTACACCAACCCCTCCAAGTGAGTGCCGGCCTGTGCCTCCTGCCTGTGGCCTGGGCCAGCCGAGAGCTGTGCCGGTCCTTCACAGGTCCTCGGATAGGCCTGTGGCATCAGGGCCTCGCTTCCGTGCTCGGCCCCGGGCCCGTTGGCCTCGGGGCCCCATCAGAGCCGCAGTACTCCCCTTCTTTCTTACAGGTTTAATCAGTACATCGTGTGCTTGGCTCATCACGTCATAGCCATGTGGTTCATTAGGTGCCGCCTGCCCTTCCGGAAGGATTTTGTTCCCTATATCACGAAGGTAGGCCAGCGGAGCCCAAACCTGTTGTTGAGGGGTGGAACCTGCTTTGCCGTCGGCTGTCCCGTGGCCAGAGCGGGCAGACGGACAGGGATTGAGAGGTGGGCGTTGTCGGGGGGCTGTGCTTGCCGCCTGCAGCCTGCCAGGACCCAGCGCTCTGCAGGTGTGGCGCCCAGGCTCCTGGAGGCAAGAAACACCGGGGTCAGTCTCCGGGGGCTGATGGCTCAGGTCTGCTCCACTCTGCCAGGGCCTGCGCTCCAACGTCCTCCTGTCCTTTGACGACACCCCCGAGAAGGACAGCTTCAGAGCACGAAGTACCAGCCTCAACGAGCGGCCCAAGAGGTGCGGGCCTGTGGTGGGAAGGGGGCACAGCGGGGCAGCTTTGCCAGCGTGACCTGTGACCGGCGTGGTGCGCGCAGGGTTTGGGCCAGCCTGCAGCCTTGCGGCCAGCCAGCGGCCCTGGGAAGTGGCTGGGGGATGTCCCTGTGCGGACCGTGCTGGGCGCCGGGGAGTCCTGGAGTAGAGCCTGCGAAGGCCCTTAACATACTCACGCAGCTGGAGGAGCCTGCTGTCCCCACCCAGCCAGTCCCCGTGGCCACGGGGTTGCAGAGCCTGTGTGCTGGGCTGCGGCCAGGCCTGGCCTGCCTGGGACCCGAGGGCAGATGCGCAGAGCTGGGAATTGGGGTGCTAGCTTAGGGCGCCTGGGCCTGACTCCACCGGATGGGCTGAGGGTTCCGTGAGGACTGCGGTGGCTCCAGAGAAGCCAGATCCCGGGCCTGGCTAGGGAGGAGCTCCGGAGCCCAGTGGCTAGCCCAGCCTCGGGCCCAGGCTGCCTGTCCTCCCGAGCTTGCTCTCTATCCTTGCTCTCCCCCGTGACCAGGGGCCACGCCCCTCTGGACCATCACGACCGCTTTGCGAGATCCGAGAGAGCTGTGCTAGGCCTCATGTCTCGTTTGCATCTCATACGAACCGCAACTCCTCTCTCTGTGCCCGCCTTTCCGCCCAAGCTTTGCAGTTCTCCCTTGGTGGAGATACGGCATTTTCCAGAACGACCAGGTCAGTGTGACCTACAGTCCAAAGCTGGCTTCTCCAGCTCCCAGTAGCTGAGCACCAGGGGCCCGAGCTGAGAACCGGCCCTTTGAACGGTGACCTCCAGGGCCTCGGGGCGTCCTGGCCCCTGAGCGGGGAGGGCGGGGCTCCTGGTCAGCACAGCCTGGAACCTGCCGCGCGTCGCGCTCCATACACGTTCAGTTTGCGCTAACGTCCTTTGTTTTGGTTCCGTGCGTGAAACCTGACTTTCCCTGTCATGTGTATGAGATGTATTTTCATGCTTTTTTGTTTTCTGTTTCTTCCCCTGCCAACTGGCCTCTGGCATGGTTTTCTGTTCATCTCACCCGCGGGCTCTCCATCCTGACCCTGTGGCCTGTGACCTTTCCTCCTCATCCCTCCAATGGCTTGTTCTCCCCTCCCGGGAGCTGGGCTCTCTGGGGCTCGGGCCCTCCTTCCTCTCCTGGTAGTTTGAGGATAGCCAGAACCCCCAAACAAGGCTTGACTAACTCTCCACCCGTGAAAGAATGCAAGGAGAGCTCTGCCGCAGAGGCCTTCCGGTGCCGCAGCATCAGTGTGTCAGAGCATGTGGCCCGCAGGTAGTGGTGCGGCGGTCGGGGGGCTGTGGCCGGGGGGCTGTGGTGGGCGGGGGCACCCGGGGGGCGGTGCATGGGGCTGCTTGCATGAGCTCGTCACCTGCCCACGCCCTCCCTGGCCAGAGCCGGAAGAGAGCCCCGGGGGTGGGTGGGCAGCCCTTGGTCTGGGGGAGCCTGGAGGGGTGGGGTGAAAGGTTGCATTCTGTCCCCGCACCCGGCCGAGCTCGGGCGGGCTACTTGGAGTGCTCAGAGGCTTGGCTCAGCCTGGAGCAGGGCCGGAGCTCTGAGAGAGCCAGGCGTCCGGTGGCCGCTGCCCGTGGGGCTGGCCCCGGAGGTAAGGGGTCTTCGTGAAATCGAGGGGCGCCCGTGTAGGCTAGGCGGGGAGACACATTCAGGGTTCGGCTTTCCTATGCTTGCAAGTGGCCTGTAGCCTTGAGCTTTCTTCTCATGGACGATTGCTTCCTGTTGTAGTCAGAAGGGAACGCAGGGCTGTGTACAGAGCCGTGGGCGTGCGGCCACGGCCGCTTCTCCCTGCCTGAGTGTGTGAGTGCAGGTGTGGGCTGTGGGGTCACTGCTTCGCGCCGACCAGGCTGGGCTGCACTGAGCTGGGCGGGGACTGTCTCCTCCCCAGGAAGCCCCATAGGCCTCGGAGTCCGAAGCTCGGAGACCCACCTCAGCGCTGCCTGGCTTAGGCTCCAGCCTCAGGCTGGCCTCTGCCGAGCAGGGTTTCACGGGGGCACGGGAGCAGGGAGGCGGTCTGCTCTCTTCTAGTGAACTCTAACACAAGCCCGACCTGGCGAAGGGGCTGTGAAATTCTGTGTTAGGATTAAACCCGCACGAGTCTCTTCTCCTGGTCACTCGGTGCGTGCGGAGCCCTGGGGTGGGGGGCCGAGTTGAGGGGGACAAGCTGTGCACAAAGCCCAGACCCTCCCTGTCGTCGGGAGGCAGCCCTGCGGGCAGAATGCAATCTCGGTGTGTCTGTGGTCGTCGTGTCTTTGCATGACTAAACCGTTCTGCCACCAAGCCGTCCCCTAACTCTCCTGTGCTTCGGTGAGGGGACGCCGGTCTCGTCTGTACCCTGTCTCCTGAGCCTCTGCTCCAACGGGTGGGCCTGGGTCTCTCCCGTGAGGCCCTACCCCTCCTCTCTCCGGGTCGATGGGTCCGTGCGGCTGCCACGGGGTGGCTCGACGGGGTGTGCGCCCTGGTGGGGGGTTTGTGGGTGGCTCCCAGCACTTGCATGCCTCGAGCTTTGGCCCCCGGTGGGAGATGAGTTGCCCCGGCCAGCCCCTGACCTCGCCGGGGCCCCTCCCTCTAGCAGGATCCAGACGTCCCTCACCAGCGCCAGTCTGGGGTCTGCAGACGAGAATTCGATGGCCCAGGCCGATGACAACTTGAAAAATCTCCACCTAGAGCTCACGGAGACGTGTCTGGATATGATGGCCAGATACGTGTTCTCCAACTTCACGGCGGTCCCCAAGAGGTGCGGGCTGGGCCCCGCGGTGGGGTGGGAGGCTAGCGCCTGGCTCCGCGTCTGTGACCATGCTTGGCAGGGGTATCAGCAGGCCAGGCGCGTGGGGCTCCTTCGTGCCGGCGGGCCCTGGCGAGGCCTCCCTGTGTGTCGTAGGGCCCCATTCCTCTGGGGACGGGGGCCCCCACGCCGCAGTCCGCACACCTCTGAAACCACGATGCCCGTCGAGAGCGCCCCCGGCGGCTGAGGTGTCGGCTGCCGTTCCTGTCCTTGCAGGTCTCCTGTGGGGGAGTTCCTCCTGGCTGGTGGCAGGACCAAAACCTGGCTGGTTGGGAACAAGCTTGTCACCGTGACGACGAGCGTGGGAACTGGGACCCGGTCGCTGCTGGGTTTGGACTCAGGAGAGCTGCAGGGAGGCCCAGAGTTGAGGTGACGGCGCCTTCTGTCCCCTGCCCAGCAGTCCTTGACAGTGGCTGTCCTGGGTCCAGGCACCTTGGTTACACTCTGCATGGATCCTTCTGTTCTCAGCACTGACCCTGGTGCGCACGTGAGACAGACCAAGGAGGCGCCTGCCAAGCTGGAGTCCCAGGCTGGGCAGCAGGTGTGCCGCGGGGCCCGGGATCGGGTCCGCTCCATGTCCGGTGAGCCCCGTGGGTCTGCACACTCGCAAGGACTCCTCGGAACGTGGGGACAGGGTGGTTGACCTCAGGCCTGTCTCAGTGCTTGAATAGCTGGGGTGTTGTTTCAGTGAGACCCCGCCCCAGCCGTGTAGCAAGGGGCATGTCTTCCTACAACTGCCCTGAGGCCCCCTCGTGGCCGCAGGTCTGTCCCTCGTGGCCAGTGTTTCCTGCGAGCCCTTGGCTGCTCTGGTCCTCAGCTCAGTTCACCCTTGGAGCTTCTCTTGGCTGCAGCAGGAATGAGCTCTGGTCCAACCGTATACTGGGGCCTCTTCCTATTGCCCTGGGTCTACTGAGGCTGACCTCATATGAGGGCCTTGCCTGGGGAGGGCTGAGCTGCCTCTGGTCGCCGGGCCCTGGGTGGAGCAGTGGGTTCTGGGCTGGTGGCTGTGCGATAGGCAGGTGGTGGTCACCAGCACTCCTGTCCTCCTCTTCCTCAGGGGGCCACGGCCTTCGTGTTGGTGCCCTGGACACTCCACCATCCCACTTCCCAGGTGGCCCCACTTCCCCAGGTGCACAGACGGCACTAGCCAGCAAATCTGAGAGGGTGTCAGCGGGCACCCAGTTCCCAGCACAGGAGAAGACCAGCCTGGCGGCCTATGTGCCCCTGCTGACCCAGGGCTGGGCAGAGATCCTGGTCCGGAGGCCCACAGGTACGGAGGGGCCTGCGCTCAGTACACTGGGGCCTCTGCCACCACACGGTGAGCACGGGACCATCCCCTGCCAGGGCTCCAGGTATCGGGGAGTGAGTGACAGGCACACGGGGCCGAGAGAGCCTCTGCCCAGAGGGGAGTGGCGAGGGGGCGGTCCGGGTGCCTGAGCAGGAGGGCCTCCCTCCCACAGTGCTGCGGCCTGGGGGCTTCAGCCATAGACACGTGAATCATACACCCAGAGCCTGGAGTCCCAGGTCACGGTAGCAGGGCTGTTCGAGCCTGTGAGTTTGTGTTCTGTCTCCTCTTCTTGGAAGAGCCCTGGGGATTAGGGGCCGTCCACATGGCTCTATTTTATCTTAATGAGCTGCTTTCTGAGCTGGTGGAGGCTGGGAGTGTTCGACCTGAATTTTATGGGGCACGACTGAGCCCATGGTGGGTATTTCCAGAACTCAGGCCCAGGGCCTGAGATCTGCTTTGGGTACAGCATGATGGGCGGTGACAGGAGAGGGCTGGATAGCAGGCCCTGAGGAGCCTCAAGCGTGGGCACAAGGGCCGTGCGTGGGTCCTGGCTCCCGTGGGGGAGCAGGCAGGAAGCAGGCGGGAGACTGGAGGCCCAGGCAGGGCAAGGGGGAGGGGGTTCAGGATTGGAGGACAGTCAGTGTGGAAGGTTGACTGCAGGTGTGGGCCCCTGGGCCTTAGTGGGAGAAGGACAGAGCCCAGAAGGCCCCCCACCCAGGCTTCTCTGTGCGAGGTCTGAGGCTTTGAGATGCCTCCGCCAAGCCCGGCCTGGGCACGGGAGCTGCCCTGGGGTGGAGAGTGGTGTGCACTGAGGGTCCTCCTGTTCTCGCGGGAGCGGGTGACCGCCACACGGGTGCTGCCTGCCCCCAGGGAACACCAGCTGGCTGATGAGCCTGGAGAACCCACTCAGCCCCTTCTCCTCGGACATCAACAACATGCCACTGCAGGAGCTGTCCAACGCGCTCATGGCCGCCGAGCGCTTCAAGGAGCGTCGGGACACGGCCCTGTACAAGTCGCTGTCGGTGCCGGCGGGGGGCTCGGCGAAGCCCCCTCCGCCCCCGCGATCCAACACGGGTGAGTGCCGCTGCCCCGGTGGGGGACGCGCCGGGCCGGCTCCCTGAGCTCTCCTTGCTGCCGCCCCAGCCTGGAGACGCGGCGTGGCCCTGCGCACCCCGTGCCCGGCACTGTCCTCGGCGTGCCCCGGGGCCCAGCAGGGCAGCCGCACGTGTGCCGGGGTCGGGGATTGGTTGCGCCGAGCACAGCCTGAGCCTGCCTGCGTGTGCTCGTGCCCTCGCCCGGAGGGGCTGGTGCGCGCCTTCGCGGCCGCCCTCCGGCCTTCCCTGTGGCCACAGGTGGCGCTTGGAGGCCCAGGAGCTGCGCTGGTTTGGAGGAGGGGCGCGCTCCGTGCCGTGGACGCCCCGGCAGCCGCCCAGAGAGCCGGGAGCCTGCGTGGGCCGGGAGCCGCCCGCTGCCGGCCGGACGCCGCTGGCCCTCCGCTCTCTCCCTCCAGGCGCGGGCTCTGTGCAGGACTAGCGCTGCCTTTCCTCTCTGCTCGACCATGCGCAGCCTGTCCTGCCGCTGACGGGCCGCTCGCGGTCTCCTTGCAGTGGCCTCTCTCTCCTCGCTGTGCCAGTCCAGTTGCCGAGCACAGCTGCACAGGGGCGTTTCCTGGGCAGGTATTCTCACGTCTCTTTAAGGAAGGCGCTGTTTGCCGCAGAGCGTTCCTCTGCCTCGTCCTCGCTGCCCCCACCGTCCCTCGTGCGGCCAACCCTCCGCGACTCTGCCGGCGCCGCTCCTCGCCCCCCGCCCCGTCCCCTCCAGAGCAGGGCCCCGACTCGCATGGGGACGTCTGTGCGGAATGCCTGTGCTTGGCCGGCGGGCCCCTCTGCCCTGTGCCCTGCCGGACGGGCCCTCGCGGCCCCTTCCTTAGGCCTCAGGAGGTGACGTCACGCAGCTGAGCCGCAGACGGTCTTCAGGGCCGGGCTGGCCGTGTCCTGGCCTCTGGTGGTCTGATGGGCTCGGACCCACAAATTGGGCTGGGCTGTGTGTGCCTTTCATCAGGGGCTGGCCCATCGCCTCTGGGCCCTGGCGGGGGCAGGGGCTTCACCCACGTGGCCCTCCGGCCCACCTGGGCCCCCGTGTGTGTGCAAGAGCCGGTTTGGAAAGGGCAGCGTGCAGATGGGTCCTGGCGGGCAGCTGGCGCACTGCACGTGTGCGAGGGCTGTGCCGCCGTGGGCTGTGCTTACCCTCCATGGCTCGTCGCCCCCACCCCTGCCCTGACGCCGGCGCAGGAATCGCGGCTTTGGGGGCACCCTGGCTTCGGCGCTCCTGACTCCGAGTTTGGCTTGGGCTCCCAAGCGTCTCTCTGCTTTCTGGGTCGGGCCTCCTGTCCGCCTGCTCAGGCGTTCCTCCTGCATCAGGCTGTGCCTCGGGTCCAGGCAGGGAGGAAGCCCGGTCTCCTGTTGCTGGGAGCTGGTCCTCGTGCACCGCTCCTCCTGAGCTGAGGCCTCCTTTGAGGCGGGGGCTCCTCCCTGGTGGGGGTCGCTGCTGCCCTTGCCCGTCTACCTCGCTGGAACCGCGGGGGCCGTATGCCCCCTCGTCCCCAGCCTGGGAGCCTACTTTGGAGATGGCCAGTGTCAGGGGCCACACCGCGCCCCTCAGAGTGCCCTCCTGCAGTTGACTTGGGCTGCGGGCAGCTTAGAGCCATGGGTGAGGCAGGCCTTGGGTGAAGCTCTGGCGGGGCCCCCCGTGCTCTCTCGGGGAGAGGCTGGTACCTCAGGCACGAGAGCTCCAGGGGCCGGGCCAGCACCTAGTAGCTCCGTCTGTCCTCCCAGACTCGGCAGTGGTTCCGGAGGAGGGGAGTCCGAGCGAGGCTCGTCTGCCCACGGAACCCACGGAGCTGGAGGACTTTGAGGCAACACTAGGCAGAGACCGGCGCGGCGGCCGCGCTGAGGCTTACAGCAGGGTGAGTGCGGGCGCTGGAGCTGCCGGGGTGCCCTGGGGGCTGGAGGAGGGCGCTCTGGGGAGGGGCGGGGCCTCGCTCCAGGCTCCGTGGCACAGGGACTTGCTCAGAACTTTGGCAAGTCTTTTGCACGCAGTTTTCTCATCTGAGAAATGGCTAGCCACCCTTCCAGGTTTGTTCCGCGTGGACCGTCTGGGGTTTTCCAGCGGGCCCTGCAGGGTGGCAGCTGCTCGTCGGTGTCCTTCGGTTTGGGGCGTGCCGGGCTCTGCTGCTCACCAGCGGGTGCCGTCCTGGGGGAGGGGGGACTGGCCGCTTGCTGTTGAGGGGCTCTGCGTCCCTGCCTGGGGAGGGGGGGCTTCATCGCCTCCGTGTGAGCCCCTGGGTGGGCGTGCCGGTGCCTCCTGACCGAGGGCCTGTGGACTCCTTCCTGGCAGTCATCTTCAAGCTCCAGCCAAGAGGAGAAGTTCCCTGCAGAGGAGCTCGCTGCTGGAGGGGTCCCCATCGAGCGGGCCGTCTCTTCCGAGGGCGCCCGGCCGTCCGTGGGGCTCCCCTTCCAGCCCTCCCAGCCCCTCAGCAAGTCGAGCTCCTCGCCCGAGCTGCAGACCCTACAGGACATCCTTGGGGACCCTGGCGACAAGACTGATGTTGGCCGGCTGAGCCCTGAGGCCAAGGCCCGGTCCCAGTCTGGGATCCTGGACGGGGCAGGTGCCTCCTGGTCAGCCCCAGGTGAGGAGAGCCAGGGCCGGGGCCCTGCACAGCCTGAAGGTCCCTTGCCTTCCAGCTGCCCCCGCTCCCCCAGTGGCCTGCGGCCCAGAGGCTATACCATCTCCGATTCGGCCCCGTCACGCAGAGGCAAGAGGGTAGAGAGGGATGCCTTCAAGAGCAGAACCGGGGCTTCCGGTACTGAGAAGGTGCCCGGTATCAATCCCAGGTGAGCCTTGCCCTCCCGGGCTGGAGCTGCTGGACAGTCTCCGGGACGATGTGGGTTCTGAGGGTCCCTGCCCCAGGCTGGGCTGCAGGTCCATGTGGCCTCAGCCCTGTGGCTGGTTGGAGCCACAAGAGAGGCTCAGGCCTGCTGCTTTGTGTGTAGGTGGACGGTGCCGGCCGTGACCCTGACCTGGCCCTCCCTGCCTCTCCCCCTGCAGCTTTGTGTTCCTGCAGCTCTACCATTCCCCATTCTTCGGCGATGAATCCAACAAGCCCATCCTTCTCCCCAATGAGGTGGGTGGGCACGCCTTCTCTCCCCCGTGGGGTCCCCACGAGCCTGAGTCGGGGGCGTCAGGGGCTGCCCTAGCTCTTGGCAGTGGCGGCCATGGTCCCAGCCTCAGCTTCTTGAGGCGCCCTAGGATGATCTACCCAGGTGTGGAGAGCCCTCCCCGCATGGGGATCCAGCTGGGGCTGCAGGGCTGGTGGCAGGGACGGCCTCCGCCCGAGGCTCAGGCAGGGCTCTGTGGCTACAGTCCTTCGAGCGGTCGGTGCAGCTTCTCGACCAGATTCCATCCTACGACACACACAAGATTGCCGTCCTGTATGTGGGAGAAGGCCAGGTGAGGCTCCTGGGTGCCAGGGTGCAGCTGTGTGGCCTTCCCGCCTAGGGTGGGGGTCAGGGCCTGGACCCTTGTCTGTCACAGAGCTCGGTCACAGCACGAGCGGCCACGTGGCCCGTGCTCACAGAACCCTGGGCCAGATACCACTCCGGGGCCGGGGACACGGCGGGAGTGGCACATGAGGATGGGAGCTCGCAGGGCAGCGGACGCATCGGCCAAGCGTCTTGGTGTGGGAATGGCAGGTGCTGGTGGCCGGTGCTGTGTCCCCTGTGCAGGGGGCGGGAGGTGGGGCAGGGAAGTCAAGGGGAGGGCTCACGTGGGCCACTGCTGTGGATAGCCTTGGGGGCCGTCGGAAGCTGCGCTTCTCCTTCCGGGGGAGGCGGGCAGGTGCGAATGCCTCCGAGCAGAGGGTCTGAGGGGACTCGGCCTAAGTGTGCAAAGTGTTCCTCGGACTGGCACGTGGGATCGCTGGGGGAAGGCGCTGGTGGGCCTGCGAGGGGCAGGTCTGTGGACTGGGGCCCGGATTCCGAGTGCCAGGTTCTGGCTGTGCTCAGAAGGTCCCGTGGGACGCATCAGCCGGTAGACCAAGTGCATATGCAGGAGGGGGAGGCCGGGACACAGCCGTGGTGGGGCGGGGCGCCACCGTGCTCCTCTCTGCCCGCAGAGCGACAGCGAGCTCGCCATCCTGTCCAACGAGCATGGCTCGTACAGGTACACGGAGTTCCTCACCGGCCTGGGCAAACTCATCGAGCTCAAGGACTGTCAGCCGGACAAGGTGTACCTGGGCGGCCTGGATGTGTGCGGGGAGGACGGCCAGTTCACCTACTGCTGGCACGACGACATCATGCAAGGTAGGGGCCCTCCCTGCCCCGTTGCTGCTGTTGGCCATCGAGGGCCTCGGCGGGGTGGGGGTGGGGAACCGTGGCAGGGGGGCGTGGGCCTGCCTTCAGTCACCCGGGCGTGCAGGCGGCGGGGGGCCGGCAGCTCTGCTTCTAGAAGCTGTGCGCTCGGGTAGAGGGGTGCAGGGCCCATGGCCAGGCAGGCCCTGAGGGCCTCTGGGGAAGCCAAGAAGTGCCCCTGGAGAGAGGCGCGGGGGGGTGGACCCCCCTTCAGCTCCACCGGCTCTGCCCTGCAGCTGTCTTCCACATTGCCACTCTGATGCCCACCAAGGATGTGGACAAGCACCGCTGTGACAAGAAGCGACACCTGGGCAATGACTTCGTGTCCATCGTCTACAATGACTCCGGCGAGGACTTCAAGCTGGGTACCATCAGAGTGAGTGGGGGCACTGGGGGTGGAGTAGGGGTGGGCCCGGGCGCACACCTCTGGGGGGACATCCCAGCGGGTCCCGTTGAGTTCAGGGGGTGGTCACGGGCAGGGTCAGCATGACAGCGGGGGTGCCGGCCTCCCGCGGGAGCCGGACGAGGAGTAGGTGAGGTCCTGAGCGGGAAAGCAGTGTGCCCTGAGGCCCGCTGAGAAGGGAGGGTGTGTGCAATCAAGCCCGGCTCGCCACCAGCCCCCCGCCCGCTGGAGCTGAGTGAGGACGTAGTAGTCCTCCGGGCTGGTGACTGCCGCTGTCGTCCGGGCAGGGCCAGTTCAACTTTGTCCACGTGATCGTCACCCCCCTGGATTACGAGTGCAACCTGGTGTCCCTGCAGTGCAGGAAAGGTGAGCCCCGGCATGTGGGGCTGGGGGTCGATGGGGGCCCAGGCCCTGGTGTGAGCTCCGTTTCTCCCCAGACATGGAGGGTCTCGTGGACACCAGCGTGGCCAAGATCGTGTCTGACCGCAACCTGCCTTTTGTGGCCCGTCAGATGGCTCTGCACGCAAACGTGAGCTGAGGGGATGGCCCAGGGGGCAGGTGGGACGGGCCCACAGGCGCACCCCCCCCAAGGGGGCTCACCACGCCCCGCGCTGCACCCCAGATGGCCTCGCAGGTGCATCACAGCCGCTCCAACCCCACCGACATCTACCCTTCCAAGTGGATTGCCAGGCTCCGCCACATCAAGCGGCTCCGCCACCGGGTAAGGAAGGCGGACCCCAGAGCCCCTGCGGCCAGACCCCCTGCGGGGGAGCTTGCTGCCGACCCCCCATCTCCTGCAGCTCCGGGAGGAAGCCCAGTACTCCAGCCCGCCCCTGCTGCAGACGCATGCCCCGGGCCACGGAAAAGCCCCCGCTCCAGCGCCCGCGGAGCCCGTGCCCGCCTACGAGACAGGCCAGCGGAAGCGCCTCATCTCCGCGGTGGACGACTTCACGGAGTTCGTGTGAGGCCGCCGGGGGGTGCGCGCGCGAATAAAGCCAGGCGCCCGGCGGCGGCGCGCCCACACACCGATGCAGTCAGCGGCTGGTTTATTTGACGTTGTCGGCGGGGCCGGGGCCAAGGGTGGAGCTTCAGCCATGCCCCCGGCCGTGGTCCAGGGCCACTGCGGCCACCCACACCACCACACACGTGCTCTTGCGCACAGGCTTGCCTGCCCCGCCCCGGGAGCCAGCCCCCAGGGAGGGCTCTTCCCACCTGAGCGCCCTGTTCTTGCCCTCGTCCTGCTCCTCCCCAAGACCCGGCACCAGCAGGTCTGGGCCCTCCCTTGCCACCCAGCCTTGGGCACAGAACAAGGCCCCTGGGAAGGGACAGAACTGCCTAAAAAGGGCCCCAGCTGGGCCCTCCTAACAAGCCTTCCCTCCCCAGCTGGACCTGGCCTCTGGTCAGGCATCTGGGGAGGGAGGCCCGCTGCCCCTTATGTGGGCGACAGTGGGCACCGGGCTGCTTCGGCCAGAGGGTCCCTTGGCCCTGGTGAAAAATAGAGCAACATACAAAAATATACACATTTTCACCCCATATAAATTACCGACGATAAACACACAGATGGCAGTGGACGGGGAGTACACTCGGCAGGGGCACAGGAGGGGTAATAACTTAGTGGGGACGGCCACGGGAGGGGCAGGTTCCCTCCCCGAAGCCTGGATCCTTAGCAAAGGGGAGACGTCTGCCCAGGAGGTGGGGCCGGGCACAGCCCGCTGTACCTGAGGACTCTGGTAATAAATTAGCGTCTCAGAGGCTGGGCACTCGGCCCAATACTGCTGTGTCCTCCCTCGGGGAGCCGGGCAGGGGACCCTGGGTCCTGGCTGCCCACACGGCCTCTTTAAAGTGCTGAGACCCCCAGGGAGGAGATAGCGGCTGCCTCCTTCCTGGGGGACCTTCGTGCAGCTCTTCTGCCAGGCCCGAGACCTTGAAGGGGGCAGAAGTTAATACTGAGCGGTGTCTGCTCCGGCTCCCTTCCAGAAACCGGAGTGAAGCCACAGGCCCGCCCCGGGCAGGGGTGTGAGCCCAGGGCCCTGGGGTTAAGTGCTGCTGGGGTGAACCTTGTTCTTGGCCCACAGGGAAGCCCTCCCGGGGCCAGTAGCCAGGCCCATGCCTCGACTGGCCCGGGCCAGACGGCTGGGCAGGGCTGGCCGCAGATCTGAGGAGATACCATGAGGAGGAGAGGCTGGGGGACCAGTGCTCCCGCGGCCTTGCAGGTGCTGCAGCCTCTGCTCCAGCTGGTAGACATCCTCTGTGGCCTGGTTGAGTCGGTCGAACTGGGTAAGGAGGGCCTCGAACACGGCCTGGAGGCGTGAGGGCTCAGGCTCGCCCCGTGGCCCCAGCCGGCCCAGGCCCCCACTCAGCGTGTCCAGCTGGCTGGAGGAGGTGGAGGGCCGGGAGGCATCAGAGCCCCCACTGCGGGGTGGCGCATCTGGGGAAGACTTGGAGCCCCTGGAGGAGCGGGAAGGCAGCGGCTCCATCCCTTCGAAGCGGACTTTGTGGCGGAACTGGGGGCGGCACAGGGGCTCGGTCAGTCCGGCTGCACCCTGGGCTCACCTGGGCCCAGGGTGCGTCCCTCTCCCCCCCACTGGGCCGTACCCACCTCCTTAACCTTGCTGAAGCCCATCCAGAGGCGCAGCCTGCGCAAGAAGAGCTCGACCATCTCGTAGTCCTGCGGCTCCCAGGCCGGCCGGTAGAGCTCCCCGCGCAAAGCGTGGTACCGCCACCTCAGAAGAACCGCCCCCAGCCTCAGGGCCCCCCACAGCCGCAGGGCCCAGAGCCCCGTGCACAGCAGCGGGGAGAGGCGCCAGGATTCAGTAGGGCACAGGGCAGGACCCCCAGACCCAGGGCACAGCACCAGGAGGGCCCCGGCCACGCTGCGAATGGAATCCACGCAGGAGGACACCAGCTGCAGGGAGGAGGAGGGGAGTGAGACCCGGGTCCCAGGCAACGCCACCCTCCCCCGCCGGCCTCACCATCACCTACCAGGACGACCAGCTGGGTGTAGGCCACCGCCAGCGCCACCAGGCCTAAGGCTGCGCCCGCGAGCTCCGGCAGGGCGCGGCACAGCGTCTTGCCGAAAACCGACCACTGGCGCACGAAGCGCAGCTGCTGCGCGGCCTGCAGGCAAGGGGCATCGTGGCTCAACGCCGGGCCAGCGCCGCCGGCGCCGCCAGCCCCGCAGCCGGCCCAGGCCTCACCTTGACCAGGAGCAGGAAGAGCAGCGAGGCGGCCAGACCGCGAGCCGCGGCGCTCAGCTGCGCCACCTGCTCGAAGCTGGTGAAGCGGCGCGGGCGGCGGCGCAGGAAGCGGGTCCACTGGCGGTCGGCGGCGCCCAGCTGGGCCAGGCGCACGAGCGCTGCGGCCGCGGTCAGTGCCACCAGCAGCCACCGCGCCCAGGCCGCGGGCTGCACCGCGCGGGCACGCCCTTCCCGGAGCCACGCGCGCGCCTCGGCCACGGAGAAGTACAGCGCGAACAGCAGCAGGCTCACCTGCGGGGGCGGGGCCGAGACTGGCGAGTGGGCGGGGGCGGGCAGGGGCGGGGCCGAGACTGGCGAGTGGGCGGGGCGGGGCCAGGGGCGGGGCCAGCACCTACCGAGGTGAGCAGCGGCAGGGACAAGCCTGCGCTCAGGCGCTGCAGCTGGAAGGGCCGCACACTGAGGGCGGTCACCGCGTGCCCGGCCGCAGGGAACTCGAGGCGCAGCGTGACGGCGGCGTGCAGCCCCACGGCCGGGCTGTAGCGCGTGAGCTCCACGAACACGGCGCGGCTCCTATGCAGCGGGAAGGGGGCGGGGTGAGATGACCAGGACACCTGGGAGCCTTCCGGGAGGAAGGGGCTCGTGGGGGCGGGTGATGCACGGTCCGGGAGGAGGTGGAGGGCGAGGGGACAGTGAGAGTCAGCAACGAAAGGGGAGCCACAAAGGCGGCGGTGGGAGGAGGGCCGATGGGAGGCGGGGTGCCTGCGCGGGGCACCCGGCCGGGTCAGGGGGTTGGGAGGTGGCGGGAGCTCGGCCAGCCCTGCCTGTTGTCGATCCAGTTGTGCAGCTGCAGGAAGCCCAGCTGCTGGCGGCTCTCTTCCAGGCTCAGCCCCAGCTCCTGCACGTAGCCCCCGCTGTCGTACACAGTGCAGTAGCCCCAGGACCAGACCCTGCTGGCGAGGGGCAGTGTCAGGGCCAGGCCCCCCACCCCCGCAGGAGCCCCGGGAGCGCCCTCCGTGCTCACCCCAGCAAGTCTGGTGCAGAGTACGCCCACATCTCCGAGCCATTGCGGGCAGCGCTGCCCCAGCCAATGCCATAGTCGCCGGTGCTGAAGGAGCCGGAGGCCGCGAAGCACGTGGGCACCCCCGAGCCGGGAGGGTCCGGGCAGAGAGCTGCAGGGAACGAGCACCGTGAGACCAGGGGCTTACTGCGGACCAGCTGCCTGGGTTGGGCCCGACGTGAGCACCGCAAACCCTCCCTGAGCCCACCAGGTAGAGGCTGTGGTCTGCCCGAAGAGCGGGGAGCGGGTGAAGGGCTCACAGCCAGGCAGCCAGACGCCACTCACCTTCCTGCAGCCGCACCTGCCGCAGCCGCGGGGGCCCCAGCTCGGGGCCAGACTGGTTCCCGTGGACGAAGGGGAGCAGCACATGCGACATCCACGGCCAGAACTCCTCAGACCTGCCCACAGAGACACAGTCCCACGCTCCACCGCAGCTCCCTGCACCCACGGGGCAGGCGGGTCAGAGGCCCGGAGTGCGTTGCTCCTGCCGCCCCGGCCCAGCCAACAGCAGGCTGCCAGGGCCACCCGGTGGGACAAGCGGAAGCCGCAGAGTCCATCCTGGCCTCCTGGTGTTCGGTGCAGGTAAGTGTCCTGGGTGCCCTATCCAGTCTTGACAACCAGAGTTGTACCAAAACCCTTGCCCATGGCCCCCAGGGACTGGGCTCGACCAGGGCCAGGGAAGATGCGGCCTGGTCGGCACCAGCGGCTCCCTGGCCAGGCCGACCGGTCTGTGGGGGCGCTTGGGGGTGTCCATACCGGGTGATGGCCAGGAAGGCCCGGCTGCCCAGCTCCTGTTTGATGGCACTCTGCAAACGGTACGCGTGGCTGTGGCATGAGGCATCCCCATGGTTGGCCAGCAGAGTCACCAGCAGGAAGAGCATATACACCAGGAGGCTCTGGGGGCAAGAATGGTCCTGAGGTCAGCTGAGCCCACTCAGCCCCACCATGACAGAGCTGGCCAGCAAACTGCCCATGGCCGAGGTGCCTGGTGCCAAGAAGGCAGCACAGACGCTGCCAGGGCCCCACCAGCAGTGGGGGGCAGACGAGGTCTCGCCAGAGGCAGAGACCGCCCCCAGGGCCCCTCAACACCAGGCAGCAGGAGGCAACTGAGCTGGGCAAGAGAAGAGACAGAGCAAGGACTGGGGCAGCAGGAGTTGGGGGTGATGGTGGGTGGGGCAGGGAGGGTCCCAAGGGCCTTCCAGGGGAAGCCAAGGGCGGGGTGAGGTTTTCGACAAAGGGAGAACCAAGGGGAAGACACGGTGCTGGCCCGGCTGTGGGAGAGGAGAGCAGGTGCTGGCGCCTGTGCCCGAGCTCACCCTTAGCATCCCGTGCAGCCTCTTGACCTTCCGGGCTTCCTCCTTCGCCAGGAAGAGCGCAAAGCCATGGGGGGGCCTCACGCGAGGCACACGCTCGCTCACGGGAGTCACCGCGGGGCACTCCACCAGGGTGTCCCCCTCATCAGGATGGAGCCGCTTGGCCACCAGCGAGAAGTACAGGGCTTCCAGCAGGACCTGCGTCGGGGGTGGGGGGCATCAGAGGGGCCCGCTGGTGCCAGAGGCTGGCCGCCGGGCCCCCCACATCCCACTTACCTTGACAGGCTCCCAGCCAAGGAAGGAGGCCAGGAAGCTAGAGCTGCTGGAGAGGAGCCACAGCACACCCACACCAGGGGGGAAGCTGGAGCCTACCCAGCCCGAGACCCCCACGGCCACGACCACGAAGAGCAGACTGAGGCCGTGGGCCAGGGGTGCACACCAGGCTGGCAGAAGCCGCCTCCGCAGACCGTCCGCCAGCCCTACGGGAGCAGACAGACCGGTGAGAGGCAGCCCACAGGCAGGGGCAGGTGGTGGGGGCAGCTCAGGGACCCAAGAACACACCTGTGTGGGAGAGCTTTGCCAACTGGGGCTGCTCCCAAGTCAGACCCGGGCTGGGCAGCCCCCTCTCCCCAAGCCTGTGCAGCACCAGCGGCTCTGTCCTCTCCCCGGGGGCACTGGACCTGAAGCACAGGAGTGGGGGAGCCTGCACTCACCTGTCGAGACAGCAGGTGGCTCCAGCTCCTGAGCCTCTAAGGGGGTGGGCAGCTGCCCCCCACGGGCAGTGGAGATGGAAGGTGCTGCCCCACACCTGGGAGGACATGGTGCCAGGCTTGGAACCCCACGAGCAACTCTGAGGAGGGGCCCTGACACCTGCCCGGCTGCAAACCCGCATCAGCCTGTCTGCCCAGCTCCCCCTCACCTCCTGCTTCCTCCACCAGGAGATGCAGTCCTCACCCCACCCACGGGTGACCTGGTCCGTGCTCACCGCACCGCCACGGCGGCGGCGTCTGGCCCTGTCCCCAAGCCCTGTCCCTGCCCTGCTCTTCCCTCCAGCACCCCGACTCGGCCTGAAACCTGCCAGCAAGCACTCCCCACCACCCCCGCCTTTGCCCTCCACCTCCTGTGCCCTGACGCAGCTCTGTGAGCGAAGACAAGTAATTTTCAGACGAGGAAACCTGTCACTCAGGCGGCAACAGTGTACCACGCTCTGCAGAACTGCGCGCGCCTCGTGGCGCCCAGAGGACCTGGCTGGCTCCAGAGCTGCTCCAGCAGGGAAGAGGGGAGCAACGGGAAGCAGGAGGGCGCCAGGCGCCTCCCAAGGGCAAGCATGCACACCCGCTGTGGCTTCTGCAGAGCTGGGCCCTGACCATCCGCGGGACGGCATTGTACGCCCCCTGCCCCGAGCCACTCTCAGTGCGTCTGGCTTCGGGAGGCTTCTACGGCACGGAAGGCGCTATCGATTATGCAGGCGGGACATCACTGCCAGGACAGCAAGCCAACACCAGTGACCCGATCCTCCTGGAAACGGACTTTTCTGATTACGGACCTAGCGTGAGCTATTCGCAGGTAGTACGAGTGAGCAGGGGTGCACGTTCCCGTCTCACAGGGACCAGCACAGCGCCTGCTCTCGCCAGTCCTCGCTCCGGACCTGCATCTCTGACACGTGGATGTGGCATCCCTTGGGACAGGGTCATAGAGCAGGCATGGCGTCAACGACACGCAGCCTCACCCGAAAGTCTACGGTGCAGGAGAGCGAAGATTGCCTTTTGAGGACAGCATTCACGGACCACCCCCCACCTGCTGATGCGCACACGCTAGCGGGCCGGGGGAGGCCGAGCACCCGCGACAGCAGGCAGGTGGGGCTTTGGGCTGGAGGTGCCGGGCAGGCTCCACTTAGAACTACCGCCCCAGGGACGCCTGGGTGGCTCAGTTGGTTAAGGAGCTGCCTTCGGCTCAGGTCATGATCCCAGCGTCCTGGGATCGAGTCCTGCATCGGGCTCCTGGCTCAGCGGGGAGCCTGCTTCTCCCTCTGCCTCTGCCTGCCACTCTGTCTGCCTGTGCTCGCTCTTGTGCTATGTGACAAATAAATAAAATATTAATAAAAAAATAAATAAAATATAAAAAAAAAATTTTTTTCTTTCCCCAATCTTTCCCCAGGATTTCCCCATATTAGAGACCTTTTGAATTGACTGGCAATTTCTTCATAAAAATGCAATCATGCCACAGTTATCTGTTTTTGTAAAAGGATTCAAGATGCTTTTCCCTTTTCTCTGTGTTCGGGGACAGTTTACAACTCAGTAATTTTTGGTTGCTTGAAAATTGAGACGTAAAAGGAACAGGAAAATAGGTATTACAAGAAAAATAGAAGTACACGATAATTTTACATGAGTCATCCAGGCCAGAAACCAAGAAAGTCTATTAAAAATATAAACTCCAAATAGCTTCCCCCCCACAAAAAAAAAAAAAGAAAAGAAAAAGAAAGACTACTTAGGAAACCTGCAGGGCCTGCTCCCTGCAGCCAGGCAGCCCCAGGAGATCCCTCCCACAGGGAAGGGGCGCAGAGCTCACAAACCGCCCAGCCCGAAGGGGTTACCCAGCACAGCACAAGGCTGGTCCCAGCGGTGGGGGAACAGGGCTTCTTGGTTTGGGCTCCCCACTGTCCCCTAACCCCCAGGGTCCAGGTACTCACAGGCCAGTGAGCAGATCCCTTTCAACCTGAGTGTCCTGGGTGGGGGCCAGGCTGCTGGCCCCTTCAGCAAGGATCTGCCGAATCAGGTCCTCATCTAGAGGGAGGAGCAGAACACGTTGGGGAGGGCGTGGGCCCCTCTGACCCCCAACTCGGAGCCTGCTTGGGGGGAGTATGGGGACGCGTCCCCCCCATGCTTACCTGAGGCCGAGAAGTATTTAGCAGGTGAGGAGGGGCTGACCAGGGACAGACCGTCCTCTTCTGGGCTCAGCCTGCAGCCCACGTGGCCCCGAGCCAGCTGCTGAAGGGTGCTGCCCACGATGGAGGGGTCATTCAGCAAGTCAGGCCAATGCAGCGTGCCCTCGCTGGACGGCCAGCACACCAGGCTGCAGGGGACAGAGGTCACCAGGGGGCCCGGGGTACATGTGTGCACACGCTCCCGAGTCCCATCACACACACACGCAACAGGCTTCTGAGCAACATGGCTGAGACAGCGTGTGGCAACACCTAGGACCCGCAAACACCTGGCAAGGACATGCGACACGCCCACGGAACCCACACACCTGCCACGCGGCACACACGGGGCGGGGCGGGCCTGCACCAAGGCTCACGTCTTCTCTGTGGACCCCTACCTTTTAGAGTCATCCGAGAAGTCACTTTTCATTTGTCCCGCAAAGACCTATGGAGAGGTGCAGAGAACTCCTCAGACTCTGGGCCGCCCAGAGGTGGCAGCACACCTGCCCCCGCCCAGCCCAGGCAGGGCCCCTGGGGGTGCACTCGCCTCGGCGCGCAGCCCCGGGAAGCTGAGCAAGGAGCTGTCCAGCACGGACGAGTCCAGGCAGCTGTCGATGTCCAGGACCTCCTGCCCGGCGGGGATGGGGCTCTCGCCCCCGGCCACCTAACGGAAGAGGCAGGCGGTCAGCGGGACGCAGCTCTGCCTCCTGAGCAGAGCCTAGGCTGGGGCTGAGCCAGAGAACGTTCTAGAATGAATGGCGCACGCGTCCTGTGTCTGCACTGTCCGCCATGGTAGCCGCGAGCCCCCTGCTGCTACAGAGCCCGTGAAGGCGGCTGGTCCCGCGCACCCCAGGCTGCACCGGACTCCCAGCCTCCGTCCCTGATTGCGGCCGTGGCTGCTTGCCCGGTACGTCCCTTGTCTTGTGAGGCGCCCGCGTGGCTCTGGCCACAGGGGACAGGACGGGTCGGGTCACGAGAGCCATGTGGCGGTCCGAGCAACCGGCTGGGCCTGTCCGCGTGGGAGGGCTCGTCGCGGCCCCCACCCTTGCCAGACCAGCGCTCCGGTCTCCCACCGCCTCTGGGTCGGTCTGGGGCCTCAACCTTTAGGGAACTCGCCCGGCCGCCCGGGGTCACGGGACCCCCCACGCAGCCCATCAGCTTCCGCGGCCCCGGCTCCGTTCGTGAGCTCCCCGCAGGGCTTCCTCCTTGGGCGTCCAGCGCCCCCCGCCGGCCTTCCTGCCCACGAGCCCCCCGCGAGCTCGCGGCCCCCAGCCCACCTTGCTCCGGGACATCCGGAAGAGGAAGAGGATGACCAAGTAGACAGGATAGACGACCACGCTGGACACCAATCCCACGGCCACCGCGTCGGCGCTCAGCGGGGTTGCAGCGGACGCAGGCCCGGCGCTGCGGGCAGGAAAGGAGAGACCACGGTGGGACAGGCTGGAAGGGGCGCGGTTGTGTCACCAGGTCCGCACGGCGCGGCACCCACCTGTGGGCGGCGTCTCCCACGACCCCGTGCCACACAGCGTTGGCGCCCAGGAAGAGGCAGACCAGGAGGACGCAGCAGGTGGCCCGCTGGACGCGCGTGAAGCGGCTGCGCGGCGGCCGGTCCCAGATGGACAGCCAGATGTGCTTGTCGAAGAAGCCGCGCTGCAGCTCGGCCAGCAGGAGGCGCCGGGACTGCCGCAGGGTCGCCTCACCTGGGGAGAGGGCCGGGCGCGCTTCAGCCGGCGGGAGGCTCGGGGCCACCCCTCCAGCCACAGGGGCAGGGACGGGCCCTTACTTGCCGCCAGCACCTCCTTCTCCACGAGGCCGCCGTTGGCCTCGGTCTCCACCGACAGCCACTCGTTGACCAGGAAGAAGGTGCTGCGAGCCGTCTGCAGGTCCCTGACGATGACGTGCTGCAGGAACCAGGCGGGGCTGAGCCCTGCGGGGAGCGGCTGCGTCAGGCGGGGCCGGGGCGCGCAGGCGGGTGGCAGTGGCCGCAGGCGCCCCACAAACCTTTGTTGTCGTGCCACACGCGGATCTTGCGCACACGGCCGAGGCTGTGCGGGGTGGCGATCCGGAACACATCCAGGCTGTTGCGGCGGAAGGCTCTGTCCCCGTCCAGGTGCCGGTGGCCGCTGCGGCCCTCCGCCCCGTACAGCATGATGCCCACATGCGCCGTGGTGCCTGCGGGGGGCGGACACGTAGGCCGGACGCGTGAGCCCGGCCGCCAGCCGCCGCTGCACCAGCTCCCTCGCGTGCTAGACGCAGCCCGACCGCGCGGCCTCTGTGGCTTCCCGAGGGATAATGGAGGCCGCCGGGACCGGGAACGACCGGCCGGCGTGCCAATCGGCAGCCCGTCCCTGCGCCCCGCACGCTCCCGCAGACCACCGGCGGGGCCGGCTGCCTGCTCGGCTCCAGGGGAGGAGCGCCGCGACAATGCACACAACTCAGTCATCGAAAGGGCGAAAGCACAGAAGGGAGGTGAAAAGTGGCAGCACGCGGAGCGGGCTCGGATCCAAAGTCAGCGGCACGTCCACACCACCGAGGCCCGCCGCGATCGCGCACCGCGCTCAGGAGGGAGGACGGGGGCGCAGGCGAGGACGCGCAGCGGCGTAGCAAGACGCAGGCACGGGCTCGGCACGGCAAGGCCCGCAGTCGCACGGGCAGCGCCGTCCCCACCACTTCGTGAGTTTTTCACCAAGAAACCAAACACTTCGGTCCCAGCCGGTCTGACAGCGAGTTGCGCGGTCCCCGCTCGCTACCGGCCCCGCCTTCCCGGCACCGGCTCATGCCCCCTGCACGGACCGTCCGCTCGCTCACGCCGGGGACCCACTCACTCAGCCCGTGGGTAAACTGAGCCGCCCTCCGTCTACTAAGGACAGTCACTGGGGGACGCGGGGGCCCAGGCGAGGCACCTCCCTCACCTGAGCCTCGGCCCCAGCCTGTCTTGACCAGGATCTCGTACTTGAAGCGGCCCCCCTTCCCGCAGAAAGGGATGGCGCGGACCCGGCGGACGTCCAGCTGGTCCAGCTTCCGCAGGACCACGGCCATGACTGCGTAGGTCACCAGGCACACGGAGCACGTCAGTAGAACGACGTAGTTCGTGCCCGAGGCCGGATCCTGGGGAGACAGAGCCGTCAGGCCTGGAGGCATGGCCCGAGCCTCAGCTCCCCAAGCTGGGTCCCCAAGGGGGATGCAGAAACACGGTGACACTCACCGGGAAGACGAAGTGGACGCGGCTGGGGGGCACAAAGAGGCTGGCCCCGAAGGCAGTGAGGTGGCGGGTAAGGCAGACGGCCTGGCTGGGCGAAGTCTCCTCCAAGGGCACGAGCCCCTCGGTCCTCCACATCATCTCCTTCTCGCTGAAGTACTGGCACAGGGACGTGTAGAGGCCCACGGTCACTTCCAGCGCTGACCAATGGAAGTGGCTGGTCAGGTTCAGGTGATAAGTCCCGCCTGGGTCTCTGGTCCTGGGAGAAGTGGGGCGAGTGTCACACCCAGACCCCGCCCAGCCCCAGGCCCTGAGCGACAGCTATGTTCTGGCCCCAAGGCCTCTCCGGAGAGCCACCTTCTCCACATGTGGCCAGGCTGAGCTACGTCCCACTCCCCCACTGCCGCGCCTGTTCCCACAGGGAGCGCACATGGCCTCGGCACACATTCGCCCTGCCCTGGGAAACCCACCCCTCCCCACCAACGGGTCCTCGGGTCCTCGGTGGCGGTGCACGTGCTCACCCCGGGGCGATGAAGAAGGTATAGGGCCTGTGGTCGTCGCCCACCAGCTGCTCCGGGCGGATCCTCCTGCTGGCTGAGCAGTTGTGCTCGTTGGGCTGGGACGCCGAGTGCAAGTACACGGCCAGGTAGGGCTCAGGCTCCTTGGGCAAGTAGTGCTCTAGAGGGACAAGCACAGGGTTGCACAGATGCCCTGGGCCGTTCACGCACCCTGGGTGACCCCCGCGGGCGCTCCGGGGCCCTCCCTGGCCCTGGGGGCAAGAGGGCCGGAGAGCTGGGGGATGACACCTCTCCATCCTCGGGCCAGGCCGCCAGCAGCCTGGGAAGCAGGAGGCAGACCATAGTAAAGGCCACAGAGGTGGGGGGTCCACGAGAAACACCTGCTCATCCCAGGTTACCTCCCCGCCTTCCCTGAGAGGCCAGGCCTGCAGGCGGCGCCGCCGCGAGGGCCCCAGCACGCACCACTGAGCAGCGTGTAGGTGAGCTGCAGGTGCAGCCCGGCGGCGGGGTTGCTCTCCTCGGGGGTAACCGTGACGCCAACTGAAGCCCGGGGCGGGACGACCGCGGAACCGGCAGGGACGCGGGAGCCCCGGGCGGCCCGGTCTGAGCTGTTGGGCACCTTCACGGTGATAGCGCGCTCCGAGGCCAGCTGCCCGATGGGGATGTGGGCCCCAGCCTGTGTCTGGAAGGCCATAGAGGCCACCTTGGTGGAGACAGTGTAGTTGCTGATGTAGCCAAAGGGAAAGGGGTTGGAGTCGACCAGGAACATGAGCTGTACCACGTCGCTGAGGTTGGACAGGGCTCCGCTGAAGGCCGTGGGGATGGAGAAGGGGCAGCCGGGGAGCGAGGCATCGCCCTGGCACAGGAGGCTGTGCGGATCCGAGCGCTTGCCGTGGGCCGTGATCTCCTCGCCTGCCAGCGTCAGAGGCTCCTCGTCGAGGACGCGGGAGCGCATGACGATACACATGAGGGCCGACGACAGGTGATACGCCCTGGACGCCACCATGTGCGCTGGTGGATCAGTGCCCAGCTCCGGCGGCTGAGGGCCCTGCACATCCACACTGGCCAGGTGGATGAGGTCGCCTGGGGGGCGGGAGAGGCGGGGGTAGATGCTCGCGGGGGGAGGCAGGGGCAGGTGGGGGCACCGCGCAGCCTGGCCCAGCCCGTACCTGTGATGTTGAGGATGCTGTCGGCAATGTCCGTGGGCGTCCCGGTGCCCGCAGCCGTCTCGGCCTGCAGGATTCGCATCATACCCTCGAGCTTGTGCAGTGTCTGCTTCAGGCAGGAGCCACACACTGGCTCCCCACTGGCCACCTGCAGCAAGGCCAGCCCCTCCGCTCAGCTCCATCATGCCAGCCACGCTGCAAGGTGCCCACCGTGGTCCTGGCCTTCCCCGGAGCTCCTTCATGCTGCAGCTGGAGAGCCCTGAACGTGGGTTCTGCCCACGCGCCTGCTTGCTGAGAGCTCTCCTGGGGCTTCTCCCCACCCACGGACGAGACCCACAGAAGGCCACCCTGCATCCCACCCCATGCATGTCACAGCCACAGGAGTCACGTGTCACAGGGCACCCCCCCCTTCCTAGGAAGGTTCTCTGCTCCCTTCTCCGCCGAAGGCTCTGCTGCAACTTCCCACCCCTATCGGACGAAGCTCAGCCCTGCCCCGTCCAATCTCCGAATCCCGGACAACACCAGTAGGTAGCTCTCGGAGCTGCAGAAGCCAGGTCCGCTGGGACCACGGGCTGGAGCAGGACAGCACAAGAATGGCCTCTTCCATCTGCCCTCCCTACAACGAGCCTGCTCCTTATGCCCCAGGGCCACCCCACACAGCCCCGGGGGGGCAGAGACCCCAGTGCCCCCCACACTAGAACAGCTGAGGACTGGCACAGGACCGAGGGCACTGGCCGGGATGAGGACTGCCGAGGGGCCTGAGCACTCCCTACCGTGCACTGGGCCAGCGCCGCCGCGATCTGCTGGATGTCATCCACAGTGTTGACCCGCAGCGAAACCAACGTCTCTGTGACGTTCTTGCGTATCTGGGCTTGCAGCTGCCGCCGGGCATCCAGCTCTGCCGCCGCGGCCAGGGTGTGCTCAGACTGTGGGCATCAAGCACAGGGAGCCAAGTGCGTAACAGGCGGCCCCAGCAGCAGTGAGGGTGGGCGCACGCCGTCTCAGCCACCATGAAACTGGGGGGTACAGCTCAAGTTCTGTTTCTTTGGGAGTAAAACGGGGCTTTCCCAGGGCTCCTCTGACAGGGGCTGGGCCCCAGGATGGGGGAGCCCACAGGTGGGGACAGGAGAGAACAGGTTGTTTCAAGGAGATGCGCCAGAGGACTGATAACTTGCAAAGCTGTAGGGCCTCGCCTGGCCCCACCCTCCCGCTGAGGACAGACAAGAAGAGGGGAGTCCTCACCCCTGCGCTGGCCTCATTGAGCACGGTGATAAGGGCCAGCGAGTACTCGATGACATGCTGGGGGTCAGCCTGTCTCAGCAGCCGGGGCAGCATGCTCTCCGTGAGACTGTGCAGCCAGATCATGAGATCGCCAGGAGGCTCTGGCAGGGTGATAACCAGAGACCTGTGTGCAGAGACCCCCAGTGAACAAGTGACAGTCCCCGCCCCCACCTGCCCCGACCTCCCAACCCCCCGCCCCAGCTTACCTGTTGAGGGCGACCACAGCTGCGCCCAGCTGATCCTGTACAACCACGGCCAGGCCCACCTGGAAGTAGGGTGCGAACCCAGGCGGCAGCACAGCACCATAGGTGGGGAGGCTACCCCTGTAGATGCAGAACTCCTCACAGTGGCCCTGGCGACAGCGCCGCAGCAGCAGGGCATACACCAGGGGCGCGCTCCCATCTTCTGCGTCCTGCCAGCCTGCGGGGCCCTCGCAGTGTGAGCAGGGCCGGGGCCCCACGTGCCCACCACGCCTCCCCCCCCACCCCACAGCTGCGCTCACCTGTGCACTCGAAGTGCACCTTGGTGGTGAGGGCGCGCACGACACCCAGCGGGAAGAGGCGGCAGGAGCCCCCGCGTGGGGGCCGGTTGGCAGCCAGGCGGATGGAGGCGCAGCCCTCCTCCTCTCCGGAGCGGCCCAGCACCGTGAGGGTGAACGTGTAGCCCTCGCCGTCCCGCAGCACGCCGCGCCGCACCACCAGCCGCATGCCCGAGCTGCCGGTGGACGTGGTCCTCTCATCCAGCACCAGCGTCTGGTTGCTGAAGGTGCGCGCCTCCCAGCGCTGCGGGGCGCAGAGCCTGGACTGAGGGGCGGAGCGACCTGCCCCGCCCTCTCCCCGCCCAGGCCCCGCCCCACCCCAGGCCTCGCCCCTTCCCTCCAGGCTCTTTGGCTCACCCCTCGCTTGGATCCTGCGCTGCAGTTGTCACACCGGCCCTCCAGATACACGTAGGAGCTGCGGCTCACTGCATACACAGCCTGCGCCTTGCAGGACACACACTCCAAGGACACGATGGGCACCCGGCCCCTGCGAATCAACACCTGGGGACAGGGTGGGGTCACAGGGAAGCCATGACCTGAGCCAGCGCCTCTGCTCCTGGGGCCCAGATCCCTGAGTCTACCCAGCACGGTGGGGCTGCAGGGGCGCGGTGGCTCCTGGGGGAGCTGAGCCTCTGGCCTCTGCCTTGGCGCTGTTCTACTTGGGAAGGCTCCACTGGGCTCGGCCAGCTCCTCACTAGCCTAATGTCCAGCTTCCCAGGGCACTGTGGGCTCAGGCTGCACCCAGTACATTCATCTGGCTTTGTGCCTCCCAGTCTGAGGGATGGTGGTGGACACCCAAAAGAACAGAGTCCACACTGGGTTTATTTTCTGTAGCCACCACGGCCCAGCATGCGCCTGGCACACACAAGGCCCTCAGATGCTCACCCACAAGCAGGAGAACGGTCGGGCGAACGCCTCTGTGGGAGTAGGGAAATGTGTGCTGACCGGCCCAGAGGCCCCTGCCGCCCTGGGACAGGGCCCACCTCAGTCAGTCCAGGCGAGGCCCTGCTCTAAGCTCCCACCTTGCCAGACAGCCCTTCAGGGCAGGCCAGCCGAGGAGCCCTGATGCTGAGGACAGAGAACACCGTGCCGGGCACCAGCAGAGCCCAGGACACCTGCTCCCATCAGCACACCTCCCCCAGAGGCAGCAGGAGTGGCCGCTCCAGGGTCAACCACTCTGCAGCCCTGACCTACCTGGAGGGCCCAGAGGAGGGGAGCATTGAGTACACACACGCAGTGGGGTGAGATCAGGCCCCTCCCATTCACAAACGAGGACACCCATGCTCTGGGAAGGGGACCTCACGGCGCCTGGGCCCCTCTGAGGTCTGGAGCGCAGTGTTGAAATGGGATGTTTTGTTAAGCACCACACACAGGAAACCCTCCAAGAGCGCTCGGTGTTCCCTGGGGGCAGGTGGCCCTGTATGCTCAGCCTCCCCGGCAGCTGGGTCCACCATGGGGGCCTGGGGCTCTGCCCTGCGGGGCTAAGGACCAGGCCAGCAGCACCTACCGTCTGGTTGGTGGCCTCCTCCTTCCGCCCTGCCTTCCACACGGTCAGGTTGAAGGTGTACTCCACGCCGGCCTGCAGGCGCTCCCGAGGGACGGTGACCACGCTGCTCCCCCGGGGCCCGAATGTCAGGGCACACCCACCAGATTCACTCTGTAGCCACAGGGGAGGAGGCATGAGACCCTGCATGGCTTCAAAGCAGAACCTGGTCAGGGCACAGCTAGAAGACCCCCTCCCCGGGCTGGGCTCAGGAGCCCCAACAACTGAGGGGCGGGGACCATCCATGCCCTGCAGGGCACCTGACCTGGGTCGAGGCCACACATGCCCAGTGGAAGCTGAGTGGCGTTTGGTCGCCATCCTCCAGGTTGGGATCGTAGGATTTGCTGCCGTCCAGCACCAGGTCCTGAGTGTCCGACCACACACGGTACGAACCCCCCTCAACAATGGGCATCAGGCGCTCGGGCACCACTGTCACGTTGGCCTGGATGCTCCGTGCCAGCGGTGTGTCCCCGAATGACACCATGAACACGAAGCAGTAGTGGCCCACAGGCAGGGCCAGCCGTGGCACCACCAGCTGGGGCCGGCTCACGTCCACACTGGGCAGGGCCACGGGGGCCATGCGTGCAGGCCGCCGGCAGCTGGGGGCCCGGTACACCTGCCAGTGGTACTCGGTCTGGTAGGTGACACAGTCGCGCAGGTTGACGTGGGCCTCCAGGTAGTTGCGCTGAGAGCGCCGCATCAACACCTGTGGAGGCAGGGCCACCTCCACCTCGGGCTCCCTGCAAGCCAACACGTGGACGGTGACTGTGGCCTGCGCCACAAAGAAGCTCACCAGGTTGGAGGCAATCACCTCCACGCGGTAGTCCCCGGGCCGCAGATAGGAGTGCTCGGCCCAGGGCTCCTCCGTGTCCTCCACCGGGGCCCCATCCCCGAAGTCCCAGCGATAGGCCACGCGCCGGGGGCCGGGGCTCGTGTCCGCCTCGAACCGGGCAGAGCGGTTGGTAAAGCAGCGGCCACTGCGCAGTGCCACCTTCTGGATGGGGTCCTGGACCTCCGTGGCGAGCGTCAGGTTCACCCCGCCCAGCTCGTTGAAGGCGCGCACGTGAATCTCCAGCAGCCCCGCGGCCACGGGGGTGTAGGTGACATCTCGGCCTGACAGGATGACCAGCGAGTCCCCCTGGACCTTTTGCAAGGAGAAGTACCACGCATAGGCCACGCGGGACCCCCGCTGCACGCGGGCGGTGAAGTTCCTCTCCGTGCCCGTGGGGATGCCCGGTTCGCAGCAGCCGGGCACCTGCAGCCCTCCCACGGCTTCCAACACCAAGACGCGCACCTGGGCCTGGGCCCGGCTCACGTGATTCTCTGCCTGCACGCTCACCACGTAGTCCCCGGCCCGGGGGAAGCTGCGGGAGAAGTGGGGTCCAGGCAGTGCCTCTGGGCCCGCCCCGCCGACCTGCACGAGGAATCGCACAGCGGAGCCGGTAGCCAGCACAGCCTGGAAGTGCACCCGCTGCCCGGGCTCCGCCACCTTGTTGCTGGCCCACAGCACTAGGCCCACGACGGGCTCCTCCACCATGAGCTCATGGGTGGCTACGACCCAGCTGACCGCGTTGGAGGCATTAAGCTGAACGGAGAAGGTGCCAGCATCACGGAAGACCACAGTGACGTGTCGACCAAGCCTGCTGCCACCCGGCACCGTCCAGCACCAGCTCACATTGGTGCCAGAGTCCAGCTGTCCCCAGAAGGGCACAGAGGAGCCAGCTGCCACAAAGCTGCGGTCTGGCTCGCCAGCCCTGATGCTGAGGCCTCTGACGGGCACCTGCACGGCCACCTCGAGGGTGGTATTGGCTGAGCCCAGCTGGTTCTCTGCCATGACCGTGACCAGGTATAGGCCAGGGCTGGGGAAGGCGTGGGTGGTGGATGGCCCCGGGGCCTCCCAGCTCAGTCCTCCCTCCAGGAACCAAGTGTAGATGACGCCACTGCCCCCAGCCAGCTCAGCACAGAAGGTGACACTGGCATTGACCGCGGCGGGGTTTGGGGAGGCGGCTGCAGCCAAGCTGCCCACGGGCTCCACGAAGTCCACGGTGCGGTTGGCTGAGGCACTGCCCAGCATGTTGGCAGCCCGCAGCTGGACGTGGTAGGTGCCGGCCTCGAGCACAATGAGCGAGAAGGTCTTGCCACTGCCGGAGAGGACTGGGCCACCGTCCCGCTGGGCAACCCAGCTGTAGGAGATGTTGGTGCCGTCCCTGACCATGGCCTGCAGCTGCAGCGTGCGGTTGGTGGGGAAACAGCAGCCGCCCCCGCCCCCCGCCACCTGCAGCCCCTCGATGTGCCGCAGGACATAGACGAAGATGCTGTCCTGGGCGGAGCCCACCTCGTTCTCGGCCGTGACAATGATGTTGAAGGTGCCCACCGAGCGGAAGGTGTAGGAGATGGTGGGGCCCCCGGGGATGGGCGTGCAGCGGTCGCAGAGCACCCAGGAGTAGCGCACGTCACTGCCAGCCTCCAGGGACGTGCTGAAGCTCACGCTGGTGTTGAGGGGCACCACCGTGCGGCTGGCGTTGACGCTCAGGCCCCGCACGCGCTGCTGCACCGTGACGTTCAGGCACGCCGCGCCCTGGCTCACCTCATTCCACGCACGCACCCTGATGGTGAAGGGGCCCGTGCTGTTGTAGGCGTGGGTGGCCGTGGGGCCCTCGAGGCGCCCGCCGTCCCCCAGGTCCCACAGGTAGGTGGCAGGGCAGCCGCGGCCCACGACCGAGAACAGGTAGGGCTGCAGCAGCTCCAGCACGCCGGACCCGTTGACCCGGATGCCCGAGAGCTCCACGGGCTCCTGCACCTCCACGAGGGCAGAGTCGTTCGCTGCCGAGATGTTATTGGACACAGCGACCGTCACCTGGTAGGAACCTGAGTCCGCATAGGTGAATGTGGCCTCAGGGCCACCGACACGGGCCGCGTCCTCGGTGCCGAAGTCCCAGGCGTAGCGGTAGAGGGACGGGGGCCAAGCCCGAGCCACTAGACGGGCCTCGTCCCCGAGCCGCACCAGCTGCCTCTCGGGCCACAGGGTAACATTGCCCACCTCGGGCTCCACGCACACGCTGCTGAAGTAATGTGCCTTGTTCACCCGGCTCGACAGGACCAGCGCCAAGGGGAACGTCCCACTCCGCGTGAAATTGTGTGTCACTGTCGGGTCCCCCAAGACGGTCGTGTTGGAAGAACCATCCCCGAACGTCCAGTCGAAGACGTAGTGCGCAGGGTCCCCGGTGACATGGGCCGTGAACCGGGCGTGGGGCTGTGCGGGGATGCAGGCCGCGGGCTCGATCCGCAGCACCTCCAGGACAAAGACGTGCACGGGCCGGCTCAGGGCCAGGCGGCCTGCGGGGCTGGACACGCCCACAGTCACTGTGTAGTTCTGGGCGCGGAGGTACACGTGCTCCGCTGTGGACTCGGGGCCCGTGAGCACCGTGCCGTCCCCCATGTCGAAAGTCCATGTGACGTTGTCCCCTGACTGCAGTGTGCCACTGACCGTCACAGGTGCGCCCTGCTCCACGGCCGTGTTCAGGCTCACACGCAGTCCCCAGAGCTCCTCGAAGACACGGAGGCTGAGGCCTGCCGCCACGCTGCTCACCGTGTTGTTGACCTCCAGACGGACGTGGTACACGCCCCTGGAGGCATACGAGTGGTTGACCTCCGGCTGGGGCTGTGTGACAGCTGGGGAGCCATCTCCAAAGTCCCACGTGTACAGGACGCCCCCAGGCCAGGGCAGGGGGTGTGGGGAGAAGGTGACAGGCCGGCCGGCCACTGGGACACGGCTTCCCACAGCCACGGCCAGGGCCGGTAAGGTGGCTCGCACACTCACAGGCACTTGCTGCGTCAGGTTCTCGAAGGCGTTGGACACCAGCAGGGTTAGGTTGTACTCACCTGGGGGACAGGCCCGAGTAAGGACCAAGGCCACCGCCACCGCCACCGCCTGTGTGGCGAAGTCAGTACTAACCCCACATTGCTGCACACTGGGGCCCTTTGGGATGACAGAATAGGGCCCCGGGCCAAACGCAGAGGGAGAACGCCTTTGGCTCCTGCACTGGGGGTGCCTGCGAGGCATGCGCAGGGTACCAGCAGCACAGGGCAAGATGTGGGGCAGATACAGGGATGAGAGGAGGGGCAGATCCAACCCAGGCAGCCCCGAGCCCCAATGGGAGGCAGTGGGGAGGGGCGCCGAGCCCTACTCTGTATTCTGAGTATGCAGCTTCTAAGTCGTTCAAAATGAAACGTAACCCTCTCCTTCCCTAGAAAAGGGTCTGAGCAAGGGCCAAGGGAGGTCCAGTTTCTGGCCAGGAGACTTGAATCATGGGGCACAGAAGCCCCAGACACCTCTCCTTCTCCCTCCTTCTCCCTACTATGGACCCCAAGCCGTCAGCCCAGACTAGGTAGAGGGGACTGTCCCCCAGCAGGCCAGTGGCCCAGCCCTCACCTGGGACAGCATAGGTGTGCGTGGCGTTGTGCTCCACCAGCACCTGGGCCACCGTGGGGTCTGGGACCTGGACGGACTCGTCGTATGGAGGCCTGAACTGACCGATCACCTGGTCCCCATCTCCGAAGGTCCACCTGCCACGGCAGCAGGCAGGCCATGAGCAGACTGCGGTGGGTGCACATAGGCCCGGCTGCACCCCCACCCCTCCTGGGGTCCCGCACCCCCACCTCCTCTGGGCAGGTAAGGAGGGGGAGGCAGGGGGAGCCCAGGAGCAGCCCGCCCTGCTGCCCACCAGGCCAGGCACACTCACAGGAAGGCCACCTCCACAGCTGAGTCCACTAGCACGTGGGCAGCCAAGGCCAGCGTGGCATTGGGGAGCAGCACGGGCGGCACCGCGGATACCCAGAGGCCCCTCATCCGGTGCATGCGCCCCACGGTGACGTTGTAGCTCACGGTGACATTGCTCACATGGTTGGAGGCCGTCAGCTGCAGAGACAGGGGCGTGCATGGGTTGCCGCAGGTGGGGTGGGGGCCACCGGGCAGGAGACAGAACCCCCCCCGCACTCACCCTCAGCCAGCCGAGGGGTCCTCGGGAGCAAAGCAGAACAGAAGGCAAAGGTGAGCACTGCACGGCCTGGCCCGCCCCGCCCCCACCGGCGCCCCCCACCCACCGAGAGCTTGAAGACCGCGGCGCTCTGGTAGATGACGTTGAAGACCACGTTGTGGAAGGTCAAGGACTGCTTGTCATCGATGGTCCAGCGGAAGACCACATCCGAGCCGGCGTCCACCACGGGGCTGTACCGCTGCGGGAGGGGCAGCGTCAGCCAGCCCCAGGGCTTTGATGGCTGGCTCTGCCCTAACCCAGGTCCCCCCAACCCGGACGCGCCTCCTGGTGGGGTTTCCCAGGCGACTTCAAGATACCACAGGGGCGGGGGAGGCTGGAGGGGCCGTGGGCGTGGGGCTGAGCCTGGGCGGATGCGCGCTCTGACCACTCTCCTGCTATCTGGACAGGGACCCGGCACCAGTGCCAGCAAGAGCCCACCATCTCCAAAGCCCCTCACAGCCTGTGCCCGGGCTCCTGCCCAGGCCCCCTGCAGCGGCAAATGAGTGTCAGGGGCCCTGGAGGCTGACCCCAGGCCGCCACCAGAACGGGCGTGAGCCAGGGAAGCAGCAGCACGGACCGCACGAGTGGCAGGGGCCGGAAATGGCCCTTCTCGTGGCCCCTGTGGGGCGGGACAGGGACGGCGGCAGGGTGGCCCCAGGCCTCCTGCTCAGGAAGTACTCCCCGTAGCCTGGGGGAACACGGCTGGGCCTCGAGGGCACACTCAGGTCGGTGAGGTCGGGGGCGGCACGGGCGCAGGGGGGTGGCGGGAGCGGAGCTGCCGTTTCCGGGGAGCGCTCCACGGACTGCGGGATGAGCGACGGTCTGAGGAGCGCCTCACAGAGCCTGCCCAGAGCGGCCACGGAGCCCACCGCCCCGAGGTCGCGCTCCCTCCTCCCCAGGGAGGGGCCGCTCCCCTCACAGGGCCGTGTCGGGGTGAGGGGCTGCTCACCACCAGGACGCCCTGCAGCACGCGGGCCTCGGGGCTGGGAGTGGCACGAAGGCCGCAGATGGGCTCCTCGGCCGTCACATGCAGGCTGAGGCTGGCCTGGCCGGCGCCGTTCTCCACCACGACCTCGACCGTGTGCTCGCCCTCGCCGAGCCCGGGCAGCTCCAGCACTGCGAACAGGGTGCTGTTGGCCTCGAGAGCACAGCCGGGCAGCAGGGCCGCCACCGCGGCCGGGCAGGCGGTCTCGAAGGGCGCGCTGACGTTGCCCCCAGGCCAGCGGGCTGTGGCAGTGGCGCTGGTACCGGCGTCCACCTGGAGCACCAGGGCGGAGCTGTTGGTGGGCACGTAGAGGCGGCCGTCGTGGGGCGTGGGGTAGGCCAGCCGCAGCCCCGCCACCGGGGACAGCACGTCGAAGCTGCAGGACAGGTTGTGCGTGGACACGCTGTTGCCCACGGTGGCCCGCACCTCGTAGCGTCCGGGCTGCCGCAGCCCCGCGTTGGGCTGCAGCCCCAGCAGAAGGGTCAGGCGCTCCGTGGCGGCCAGGAGCCGCAAGGCACAGACGGGGCCGGCTGGCGCTGCCTCCAGCTCCCCAGGCAGGTGTGACAGCCAGGCCTCAGCGGTGGTGGAGAAGTACGGGACCTCGGCTCCAGGGGCGCCCAGGGCAGGTGAGCAGCGCAGAAGGGCGCCGGGCCCGGCATCATGCTGCAAGGCGATGACATCTCCGGGGAGCAGGGGGCTGTCCTGGCTATGGAAGGCGACCTGTAGGAGAGGGAGGCAGGCGGTGTCAGGTCCTCACAATGGACCACCACTGGTTGGGGTAGGGGTGCTACCCAGGGCACTACCCAGGGCACCTAATCAGGGGCTCTAGTAGGTGAAGAGGAGCCACGGGGACCCCCCAGGCACTCGTGGCAGAGACAGATGGGACAGGCGCTGGGACAGGGACGTGCACTGGGCATAGGGCAGGGACGCAGGCATGGGTGGGCCCTTGCTGGATAGGGGCAGGGCCTCGGAGAGACAGAGCAGTCAGAATAAGCGGAAAGGCCCAAGCTGGCAGTTTCTTCTGCTGGGGGTGCTGAGCAAGGACAACGACAGAACCAGAGTGGGGCAGGGGAGTGGAAGAGTGTGCCATCTGTCCGGGCGGGCAGCAGAGGGGAGCCCAGGCTGGTGACACTTACCGAGTACTGGGTGGGAGGCCCTGCCGGCACAGAAAACAGGAACTCCCTCCAGAGCGCATAGGAGGTCCCGGGGAGTCCCGGCCCTGACGTGGACCCATTGGCACAGGCCCGGGGGTGGCAGGGGTCATCCAGTGGGAGGTGGAGACTAGCTCGGGGGCACCACTGTCCTTCTGGGGTGCACGCAGGGACAGACTCAGTCTGGCTCTCCGGGGACCTGCTCTCAAGCTCCCTGCTGCTTCCAGGGGCCGCTGCAAGGAGAAAGAGCGGTGTTGGGGCCCTGGCCTGCTGTTCAGCCATGGTCAGGGACACCCCCACAATGACAGATTTTTTTTTTAAGATTTTATTTATTTATTTGACAGAAATCACAAGTAGGCAGAGAGGCAGGCAGAGGGGTGGGGAAGCAGGCTCCTGCTGAGCAGAGAGCCCAATGCGGGGCTCAATCCCAGGACTCTGGGATCATGACCTGAGCCAAAGACAGAGGCTCAAAAATCACCCCTCTACCCCTCCCAACCCTGGGCCAGAAAACAGACCCAGGCCAGCCCCACACAGGCTGTCCTGCGGGTCCCGAGCCTGAGTCAGTTTCTCTGTGGACACCACCCTGCCCACCTCAAGGCTAGACACCCGTCCAGCGGGCAAGGGACCAGGGCCTGTGACGGCACAGCCAGCCACCTGCCCGGCCCCTGCACAGAGCCCCACCTGCTTCTGCCGTGGGCCGCAGCACCTGTAGCCGCAGCTGGGCGGGCCGGCGGAGCTCCTGGGTGCCCAGCTCGGCTGCCGTGAGGAAGGCTTCCCTGCTCAGGCCCAGGCTGGGGAACGCCATCATCTGGGGGGGGGGGGGTGCTGGTCAGGTCCACAGACCCCGACCCCAAGACCAGAGACCTCAATCCAGGCCAGCTCAGGGGGAAGGAGCCACCACATGGGGCTTCACACCGAGGAAGACAGTCACTCAGGAAGAAAATTCGGCTCAAAACCATCGCTGAGCACCAGTACCGCCCTCTTGTTTTGTGGAGAGAAGACTCAGGGGCACTCAGGGCTCTCAGACATGGGGAGGGGGTGCTGCTTCTCTCTGCATGGCGGAGGGTGGGGGCACAGTCTCTACCGGGCACACGGGATGTCATTAAGGCCCAGAGAAAGCACCTTAAAGAGACACAGCAGCCTGTCCTGGAGGGTCCAGGGGTCAGCCTACCTCGACAAGCTCCTGGGGGGCCGAGAGGGCCTCCTGCTGTGCCAGGGGGCTCAAGGGGCCCTGCAGGTCCCCACTGGGCGCTCCCATGAGGAAGGTCTCTGCGTCCCACACAGGACCTGGGATGGCAAGTGTGCAGTGAGGTCTCCGGCCAAGGAAGACAGCGTCAGGGGCCCAAGGTGGGGCCAGACCTGGGACTGAGCCCCTTGGCAGTAGCCTCCCAGCTGCCCCCCAGATCTCTTGCTGGGAGCAGCTCCGCTCAGGACCACAGCTGCTTGGCTACACCTAACGGACACTGAACAGCTGAGGAATGAGCCTGGATGAAGAATGTGACTGTCCTAGGGGGGCAGGAGCACCCGGGGCAGCCAGGAGACCCTGCGTGTCTCTGGGGGGGACAGCTGGCCAGGACAGGAGGAGCCTCCGGGGCGGCCAGGAGCCCTTGTGCGGTGGGGGGGTCAGGGACAGCCACGTGAAGGAGCTCCCCAGGATGGCTGGGAGGTGTCGGTCCTGGTCAAGGGCAGAGGGTGACCCGAAGGCCCCTGGGGCCCCGGCGCACCTCCAGGCCGCAGCTCGCAGACATAGCTGTGGGGCGCCGAGCACAGGTCCGTGTTGCACTGCCCCGCCGGCCCCAGCCGCACGCAGCGCTCAGCCGTGGCCGGGTGCGGCTCCCCGGGCAGCCAGTTCTGGCAGCTCTCCAGGTTGAAGGCCTCGCCCTGCACGGCGGGGTCCGCCTCCTCCCCTTCCACAGCGGAAAAGCCGATCCACACATCGAGGCTCCTGCAGGCAGGCGGAGGGGAGAGTGGGTGCCCAGGGTCTCCCCGAAGACAGGCACCTTTCTGGCTGTCCTCTCTCTGGGAGCCGGCTCCTCACAGCAGCTCCTCAGGGAGGTCTTGCCCTTCTCCCCATCTCTAGATGGAGAAACTGAGGCTCCGAGCGATGACCTGGCAAGCAAGGCCACAGCCGTGTCCACTTACACCCACACCTGTGGAGCCCAGGGCCCAGCGGAGCACTCCTGGCAGGGGAGGCTTCAGTCTGGCCCAGAGCTGTGTTCTATGTGAGCTGTCCTTGGGCGTGGAAGCCCCCAGGGGGTGCAGTCGGATGAGCAGCCGACTCTTGGTTTCAGCTCAGGTCATGATCTCAGGGTTGTGAGATCAAGGTCTGCGTTGGGCTCTGAGCTCAGCAGGGGGTCTGCTTCTCCCTCTCCCCCTGCCCCTTCTCTCTCTCTTCTCCCGCCTCAAATGGATAAAAAATATATTGAAAAAAAAAAAAAAAAAAAAAAGGGCAGCTCTAGGTGTAGCATTTGGGGAGCAAAACCCCTGCATCTCAGCCCCCGACACAGGCTGCTCCCCCAGCTCTGCCAAGGTACAAGACCCTTCTGGAAGGAGGGATGACAGACACGTGGAGAACTCAGGGAGAGGAGTGAGTTGTCAGGGTCAGAGCCAGGCACTGGGGCCTGGCTACTGCCAGGGACCTTGACCCTTCTGGGCCTCGATTTCCCCTTCTGGACACTGAGGACATCCAGGGTATAAGCCACAGTCTGGTCAGCCCCTTCCCAGAGCCTCGGGAGAAATGGGCACCTGGGCACCAACTGCCGGGGGCAGGGGTGGGCCAGCTACAAGGAAGCACCTTTCCTCATGGGTCTGGGGGGCCGAGGGCAGCCTCCAACAATAGAAGAAGAACCCCTGCCTGGAAGGGCTCAGTGGGGGACAGCAGAGGGTGGAGGGCCCGCAGGACCTGGATGCATCCCCCACGCCCACATCTTTGTCCTAAGAGCTGACGGGAATGGCATCAGCTGAGCAAGACGGGGCTCCTCAGCTGCCATCAGGCCAGCCTGCTGGACTTGGGCCGCCGGCCACCCCCACCTCTCCTCCGGTCCCGTCCCAGCACTGTGGGGACCCCCACCTGACAGCCTCTCCGGGGTGGGGTGTGGGTACCTGGTGACCTGGGAGACCAAGAAGCGTTGGACGGCAGGACTGTCCACCATGGCCAGGGCAGCCCCAGCCCAGGCCCGGCACTGCTCCTGCGCCTGCAACCAGGCGGCCTTCTCAGCCACCAGGCGGTAGCAGTGCCCGTTGTCAGGGAAGATCACGGTGTCTGGGGGGCAGAGCGGATGCACCACTGTGGGGGGGTCAGCGGGCAGAGAAGGGGCGTCAGCATGTGCCCAACCAATACCCCCCATCCAGCCCCCGGGGGGGTGAGCGAGGGGAGGGACGGCAAGGTCACCCACCCCGGGCCGGCTCCTCATCCACAGCCACGATGCTGTACGCGGCCTGGAGGTCTGAGCCGCCGCGGTTCCGGACGCCGAGCTGGAGGGTCTCATCACTGCGCACTGAGTGGAGACATGCGAGCTCCAGGGCTGCGGGAGCCGCCTCCACCAGCACCTCGGCCTCCAGCTGGGCCGAGCCGGCCCCCAGGGCCAGCACCGCCGTGGCGTGGTAGCGTCCCGGCCGCAGGTAGCGGTGAGTGGCGGCCACACCGGCTACATCCACCCCAGGGGAGCCGTCGCCGAAGTCCCAGCGTGTGGAGCGGACGGGCAGGGAGGCGGTGACGCGGAAGGCTGCCGGTTGGCCAGAAGCCAGGGGTCCCCGAGGCCCCAGCAGGGTGGCCCCTGGGGAGGCAGGGAAGGTGTTCTGCAGGACGGTGGGGCCCCGGCAGGCAGGGGCGAGGGCCGACGTGCCAGAGCAGAAGGGCAGGCAGGCCGAGGAGGCGTTGGGGGGCTGGGCCGCCCCGCACAGGCACCAGCCCTGGTCTGAGAGAGCCCCGAGGCTCTGGCCGGCCGCAAAACAGAAGGCACCGCAAGCCTCAGGTGTAAGCGGGCCCTCATGGGCAGCCGAGAAGGCCACCAGCAGCACGGCACCGGAGCTGCTGTCAGGAAGGCAGGCGACGTAGTCCTCACCTGGACGGAGAACACAGGCCGGTCCCTGGCACGCCCGCTCCCTGCGTCCCACGTGCCCTCATCCCCTGCTCTCCCCACCTCCCGCCCGCACCGTCCCCTGCTGCCCGCACCCAGGGCCCTGCTGACCCCCAACCCGGTCTGTCTCGGCTGCCGTGCTTACTGCCCCCCGGCTGCTGGCCCCGGAGCACCTAAGGGGCCCTGCCCAGCAGGAAAGGCCCCGGTGGCCCGCTCCAGCCACACTCACCGCAGCCACCATCTGACAAGGGGACGCCGAGGAGGGGCCGGCCGGCGACAGGGCTGGGCCCGGCACACGTGGCCGCCTCGGGCCGAAGCACGCGAACCCGCTGCTCCTCCGCCCAGCGGGGCAGCCAGGCCAGACCACAGTCACACTCCAGGGGGTTTCCGCTCAGGTTTCTGCGGGGCGGGGGGCCAGGCCGGGCGCTCAGTGGAAGGTAGGGCAGGGGCCCCAAGGAAGGGTCTCCGCTGGCCTCAACCCAGGGAGCAGGGGCCTGGGGTACCCTCCCCAGCGCCTCCCCAGCGCAGCACCCCACCGCCCCGTGGCCCCAGACGAGCTCCAGCAGGCAAGCATGAGGCCCCCAGCGCAGGCTCTCAGACGGGAATGGGCACGGAGGCCAGGTCAGGAGGGCAGGGAGGGTAACTGCTGACGCCAAAAACAACTTACATCTCAGTTAAATTAAATAAGTTAGCAAACACTCCTTCTTCTAAAGTGGAAATCTTGTTGTTACTTATGTCCCTGGAAGAAAAGGGAGGATTCGGGAAGGTTGGAGAGAAGACCCCATAAATGCAACGGTGACAGGCAACCACTGTCCGCCCACTCCGCGGGGGGACACTCACAGCTCTGTCAGTGTGGACAGGTTCGCCAGGAGCCCAACGTCCAGTGCCCGGAGCAGGTTGTGGGAGACATCTCTGGGGAGCAAAGTGGTCACCGTCAGTGCCAGAGCCCAGACAGGGCATAAAGGAGACCCACCCCCAAAGGTTCCCAGCTCCCTCCAACCCCCTACTTCGAGGCCAGGACCCTCACCGCCCCCCTCCCGGGGCCCCCACATCTGAGCAGCCCCGTCAGGGCCTCCAAATTGATGAGGCCTGGGACTCCCGCAGAGCCTCTGCCCTCACAGGTGTCACTGCTCGCCCTCGGATGTCCCCAGAATGCCTCTCCCGGGCCCTGCCCCGGCCCCCAGTGACCACCCAGTCGTGCAGAGGCAGGGGTCCGCCGATGCCTCCTCCTGGCCCAAGCACTTCCCAATCCTGCCAACCCAGCTCCTCCTACACTCGGACCCCACCCTGCCCCAACCGCAGCCTGGTCCTGACACCCTGTCCCCGTGCACCTGGCTGCCACAACCCTTCCTATCAAGGCTCCTGAGGCAACCTGGGGGTGTCCAGCTCCCAACAGCCAGCCTCAGGGACGTCCTTGCTCCCAATAGAGCAGGACCTTAGAGCGGGCTGGTGTGGAAACAATGTCCTGCTGGGAGAGCCGAGGTGCACACAGGCCCCTGAGGACGTGGGGAGGAGGGGTCCCAGTGCTTCGCAGGCTGGGATGCCCGGAGCCACACCCCCCGCCCGGCTCCTGATGCCGCGGACCATGCCTGGAACCGGGCTCGGGAAATGACCCCCAGCACAGCCCCCGAACGCTGCTTCACCCAGGAGACCTGCTGGCCACATGGGGTCAGGTGGAGACCGTGGAAGGTTGGGGGCTGTCGCCAGGCCACTCTGCCATCCTGGTCTGGGTCCTGTGACCCGAGTGGGGAGCCAGGCCCAGCGGGGCTCCCATCCCCCTGGATGGTGAGGCAGGCAGGGCTGGAACTCCTGTGGGACCAAATGGGGCTGGGGTCGGGGGTTTCCACCTGGAGCAGCATCCCCAGTGCCGGGACCGGGATGCCACAGACGCTCCTCCCCTCACCTGTGGGGAGAGACAGGGTGCACAGGGGTGGCACCCAGAGCCCATCCAGCCGCCGGCGGGGGGCAGCCCCCTCAGCACACAGACCAAGAGAAATCCAGGCGCAAAACCAGCCCCCTCCCCCGCAACTGTTCAACAGAGATCTAAAGAAAGTGCCAGAAAAGGGTGCACCATAACAGAGCAGGCAAGTCCCCTGAGTTTTCCACACTCGTGGTGCCCCTGAAGTAGGAGAAATGGGGTGTGCAGGGGTGGATGGACAGGCTGCCCCAGGGGCCTGGAGTGAGGGCCTCAGAGGGGAACGGGAGGCAAGGAGGCTGGCAAGGGGCGCCGGGAGCCCCATCGGAAGAGGAGGCTGGGGCAGCGAGGCCTCCTCAAAAAAAGGCACTGCCCCTGACCATGGGCTCGGGCCAGAGCCCTGCTCTGTCCCAGCTTGGTGCCCCGACGAGGGGCTGGTCTCACTGAGCCTCCGGTTTCCCATCTGGGGGGAGGCGGGCACAGAGAGACAGCTTGGTGCGTGTGGCTATGCGCCAAGGTCTGTCTCCACCCAGAACTGGGGCTCCAGGAACACCAGGGCTGGAGAGGCCTTTGGGAGCCAAGGGGACATGGGGACAGGACCCGCCAGCAAGGTCACCTGTGCCCCCCACAATGGAGCCTAGATTGCCCTGTCCCTCCCCACATGTGGCGGGGAAGGGGTGCTTTCTGCCTGGCAGGCCAGGCCTTCCTCCGGGATACACGGCCTGCCCTGCGCTGCTCAGGATCACCCCAGCCAGCCCGCGCCCACTCCTGCGGTGGGGGGCGGGCAGGCCAGGCCGGGAGACCAGTGAGAGGCGGCCAGACTCCCATCCATGGTCAACCATGATGCTCTGGCGTGGAGCGGCCGTGGTAGGAGGAACCTCCCGGTGTCTGTGCCTCTGAGGAAAGCAGCAGGCTGCAGGGGCACAGGAAGCCACAGGGAGAGCATCTAAGAGACGGGTCCTAGGGGAGGTAGACAGGAGGGTAAGCACGGGCGAGAACTACCAGGGGCTCCGGGGCAGCTTCCCAGCCTGGGCCTCAAGCAAAAGAGGAAAGAAAAAAGGAAAACCCCTAAAGTGTTCTCCACATCCCATTTTCCGGAAAATCCATCATGAGTGGCAGCTCTGGGGACTACTGGTGGCGCCTGAGAATCCCGGGTGGTGGGTGGGAGGGGCAGGCCAAGCTCAGCGTCCAGGCCACGAGGCAGCACCCACCCTGGCTCATCGAGACATGGCCGACCCTGGCCTCACTGGCCTGTGGCTCTGAGCGGCCCTGGGCCAAGTCCTCCACCCAGCTCTGCCTGGCCCAGGAGCCCCGTAGAGGCTCCCCTCCCCCGCACGCCGAAGACCCCACCGTCAGTCACACACAGTCCAGGGCACTAGCCACTGTGCTCCCTGTGCTCTAGGTCCCAGCTGAGCCCCTTCCCCCAGCACCCACCTGGGCCTCGCCTGGCCCGAGGCACAGAAACCATCAGCAGGCTCCCCCAGGATCCCACTCAGCTACGGTCAGCTCCATGTCCCCAAGGGCACACTAGGCCCTGAGCCCCAGCCCCAGGGTGTGGGAGCAGCTGTGTGGGGCAGGCCGTGGCTAATGGTGCACACTGGGAGAGAGGAGAAGGGCAGAGGGGACACTGAGGGGGAGCTGAGGGGGTCACTGGGATGGGGACATGGGAAGGGACCACTGGTAGGGTCCTCACTCCATCCCACAGCCCTTGTCCACATTAGTTCTTGCCATCAGCATGCTGGTGGAAGGCCAAGGAGGCCTTGGGCCAGCCCTGCCCCCACACCAGGGTTCCCCAGGTCCCACAACCGCAGGGGAGACCCCGAAGGAAGAAAGCAGCAGGGCTGGCCAAGCAGCGGCCGGCCCCCACCAGGAGAAGGGCCAGCAGCCTGGCTGGACAGCACCCCTGAGAGGTCCTAGGCCAAGCAGGGCCCACCCTCTGGCCAGCTAGATGCTCCCCAGCCCCTCCAAGGCCCACTCAAGCCAACTCCACAGATCTGGAGGCCAAGGCTGGAGGGGTCAGGCCAGCTTAGGGAGGAGGTGGGTGACCTGGGGACCCACACACTACCAGGTGACAGGCACACACCCATGAAAGCATAAGACACATGTCACCTCCCCAAGCACCAGGGATCAGATTGAGAGGTTGGCCCTCCTTCTCCTCCCCCACAGGGACCCAGCAGTCCACTGGGGAGCCCAGGCTGTCCCCCATGCTCCCCTGCCTTCCAGACCAGACACTGCCTTCCCCCAGTCATGAGGGGGACACCAGCCTCCGTGGGGTACAGGCGCCCAACAGCATGCCCCTGGACGTCTGCGGCTGCTCTTTCCTGCTGCAAGCAGGAACTCGGGCGAGGGTCCTTGCTCCCACCACAAGCTGGAGGTGCTCAGCAGGTGCTCAAGGGCCCCCATGGTGAGCAAAGGCAGCTCCCCTTGCCCCGTCCGCACACAGCTCAGCACCTGCGTCCCACCCCTGCTTACATCAGGGCCCCCCCGGGAGGAGGGGAGAAGGGGCTGCGCCCAGGAGACGGGAACGGGTCAGGGTGCATGAAGGTAGAAGCCAAGGAAGGGGTGGTCACAAGCAGGTCTGGAGCGTTCCTGAGCTTGGGGTGGCTGCTAGAGCCCTTCTGCCCTTCTGGAGCTGAGGAACTGGAGGTCCCAGGGACGCCGGGACGCTGCCCTGCAGCCCTGAGCAGCCTCAGTTTCCTCCGGTGCCAAGGAGAGGAGTGGCCCGTGTGCCCGTTCCCCAGTCCAGATGCTGGGCGGGGTCTGGGGGCCAGCCGGAGCCCCCAAGGAAACATCTGCACATTCCAGACGCATGTGGTCAGCGGCGGGGGCGAGTGCCAGGCCCCAGCCCGTCACCCCCACCCCTGCGCTGGCCGCCACACTGGAAACAGGGCTTGGGGGGAACGGACTCCAGAGGGGCCGCGGCAGAGGTTATGTAACCCGCTCCTCCCGAGCCAGCAGCTGCCTCCTCCCTCCTCTGGGAGGACGGGACAGCCGCGCTGGAGGGACAAAAGGTACCCCGCTCCCCATCCAAGGCCCAGGGCTCTGTTCTCCTCCCGCCATCACCAGCCATCACCAGGAATCGCGGCCCTGGCTGGCCGGTCCTCTCTCTGAGGCGCTGCCAGGTTCTCCTGAGCCCAGCAGGGAGGACCCCCGACACGTCCCCTCAGGAGCCAGGCCTGGCCCAAAGGGGAGTGGCACTGTGCAGGGCCTGCCCTGCCCCCCACCCCTGGGACCCAGGGCTGGCGACACCGCGTCTGGGGGGGAGATTGGGGGGGAGGAGGGGGTCAGGCCGCCGGGAGCAGCAAGCCAGTTTGAGTGTAATAACCTCATTCTGTTTTCGTTCTGTCTATTTATGGTAAGCAAGGCTGGCTTCCAGGGCCGGAAATGATGTGTAAATTAACGAATTCGAGTTTAGGAAGGAGCAGATTTGCAGATAAACACGGGGACAGGGCCAGCTGGGGAGGGGGCAGAGGCAGGCTCTCCAGGGAGGGGCCCGCCAGGCCCAGGGCGGCAGCGAGGGGCTGTCTCAGCCTCCAAAGAGAGGAGGAGAGGCCTGCCTGGGAAGGTCCCATCTTCACAGTGTTTTAGGGGGGCCCCTGTCACCCGAGTTCTGCACCCCCACTACTAAAGTCTCACCAGGACAGGCCTACACAGCCAGCGTGCTGCTGCTCCCACCTAGGAAGCCCCTGTGGCTGCAGGCCAGGACAGGGAGGGCCCGAGGGGCGGGGAGTCCTTCACACCTGGACAGACCAATGTGTCCCGAGGCAGCCACCTTCAGAGCCTTAACAAGACAGGGTATGGGCCCCCCAAGGAGAGCGTCTGGGGATTTGGGGCCCCCTTCAGAGTAAGGGGAGGCAAAGGACCAGACCCAAGGGTGCCCAGCCTCCCTCCAGATCCAGCACCCATGGTCGGGAGCTGCACTCAGACCTGTCGCATTCAGCCAGGCAAGGAGCAACCCGCCCATTCCACAGCTGGGAATGCTGAGGCTCGGGGAGGCAGCCCTGCTCGTCCCCCCATGTGTCCCCAGGATGGGGAGACTGAAGGAGAAAGGCTGTGCTCTTCCCCATCCTGGCTGGGGAGCTGGCACGTGGCCTCAGGCTTTCCAGCCCAGCGAGGCTAGCCATCCCATCACCCCCTCAGCTGCTGGGCATGGCCAGTGGCATGAACCAGCCTGACCCAGGGTTACAGAGTGGTTTGCAGGCCCTAGACCCTGAGGCCAACAGTGCTGTCAGCCTTGCCCTGAGCACTGGCCTAATTCTCTGCTTCCAACAGAAGCAAACAAAGCCCTACCCAGGGTGGCCCCAGAGCATCCTTCAGGGCACAGGGGGCTGCTAAAGTCAGGGACACCACACTTGGCCAGGCCTGGGCCCACAGGCACCCTGGGGAAAGAACGAGCCCTGCCCACCTTGGCTGCAAACGCAGCCCCTTCCCTGGCACGGGCGGCTGGGCACCACTGGGCCCCTTGGCAGAGACGGCTGCCAAGCCACAAAGAACGAGGTGTTCCGGGAAAAAAGGACATGAGCTGCATTTTCCAGCTGCGTTCTGTTCAGCAGCAAGACTGCAAGCACGCTCGGCCGGCGCCCCCGCGGCCCACCCCATGGACATGGCCCCGCCTCAGTCGGCCAGAGAGGCACAGGCACCCAGCTCCCAGACCACCGCCGCCACCCCAGACGGCGGCGGGATCAACGGGATGTTTTCATTCCAGAGTGTTCCACGGGCTGGGCCCGTCTGGGTTCCCGCTGCTGGCGCTGGCCGCTGCAGAGTGTTCCGGAAAGGAAAATGTGCATCTCCATCCAAAATGGCTTCCTCCCTCGAAACCAAGCCTCAGCCCGGGTCTTGCTCAAGAACCAGTTTCCCGAGAGCTGTGGGGGAGCACAGGTAGCAGCAGCAGCACTCCCCCATCCCATGGGCAGCATGTGGGGGCGGGAGCCACGTCCTCCAGGGCCACCCGGCCAGCTGTCAGAAGACGATGGCCAGTGATAAGTCACCCAGGGCCAAGGGCAGAGCAACCAAGAGAGGAGAAGGAGGCCCCTATGGGAGACGCCCTGGTCTCAGGCCCCGGGAGAGGGAAACAGAGTCTCACTGACACCACAAGTGAGATTACCAGGGTGTGCCAGGCATGTGACAGCAGAGGCCAGCGGCAGGGCTAAGTTCGGGGGCACCAAGCAGCCCTCCCCGCCATAGGTTTCAGGGCCGCACCATCCCCCCAGCTCCCAGAACAAGGTGAACACGAGAAGCGACGCATTCTAGTCACACATCAAAGCTTCACTGTGTCCCAAATGCACACCTGAACGTGTCAGAAACACAACTGCATGAAACTGAGACCCAAACACCAGAGGAACATGCCAGCGTCCCGACTCCCAGCAGCGGCATGGTCCTGCGCTGAAGACACCTCTGAGGTCAGAGTAGAGGGGGCAGCAAGGCTCATGGACCTTGGGCCTCCCTGGGCTCCCCCGGGTGCCCCTATCTGGCATGTGATCTGAGTGATGCAATGACTGGCACACGTGTTCAGGGGTCCTCTCTCCGTGCACCCGTTAGCACAGCAGGTGGCAAGGACCCATCTCCTGGTGGCCAGTGCTTGGGGACAAGGTAATGGCTCTGAGAGTGTGGACAGAATGGAGCCTAGGAGCCACGCTGACAAGGGTTACAGCTACCGTGGCCCCAGCGCTGAGCCCTGCGGACATGCCCACAAGCCCAGAAGGGGCCTCCACTTGCAATGCCCACCTGGTGAGTGAGGGGACTGAAGCTCAGGAAGGCCTGAGTGACACGGCCAAGGTCATGCAGGAAATGGGAGAGCCGGGATATGAACCAGGTCTGATCCAGGGGCAGAATCCCAACTCCGGGGTCCCCATGCCTCCCTCCCAGAACCAGACAGGAAGTCTGTGGGAAGGGCCGAGGCACAGAGAGCAGAGGACGGAGCTGCGGGGAAAGGTTGAGCCAGCAGCCGAGGCCAGGGCCCAGAGCCCAGCCAGTCCCACTCAGTCCCACCGGGGAGCCCCTTACCGCCAGCACCAGGGGCCAGGCCCGTGTTCAGCCCCGGGGGTGTGCCCCAGAGCATGCTCATGCAGTGAGGTCTCTGCCACAACCCCCAGCCGTATGACCCCAGGAAGTGACAACCTCGGGGAGCATCAGTTTCCTGGTCTATAAAATGGGACCAAGAGTGCTTCCAAGGCCACAGCACCGCGCACGACACCGTGACAGAAAGGACAGAACGGGCTTCGCAAGGAGCCCAGCGCGTGGCAAGCATGGACAGAGGGGATGATCCAGTGGCAGGGAGCGGGGTGCACACCCACGGCCATTTCCAGAGATCTGGTCTTCCATTCGGAGCCAGCTCGCATGGTATCAGGCGCCCAACTGCGAAGCGGACAACTCGCCGGTTTCCGGTGAGTCCTCGGGTTCGTGCGACGAGCAGCCGGTCTTGTTCCAGCACAGTCTTAGCCCCAGACAGACACCCTGGCCCCACCGGACACACCAGTCCGCTTTCGGTTCCATGGACTGGCCTGTTCTAGACGTTTCCACCAGGGAAATCATTCCACACGTGGCCTCTTGGGTCGCTCCGTTCACTGAGCGCGTCTTCAGGGCCTGCAGGGGTCGGGGCTCCTGCGGGCGGCTAGGTAGCGCTCCAGCGGCTGGGAGGCCACGTTCTGTTGCTGGACCCCTGCGCTGTCCCCACGCTCTGGCTCCTAGGAACCCTGCGCCGTGAGCGTGTGTGTCCAGATTTCCGTGTGGACCCAGGTTTCCCTTCTCTCGGGTACACACGGAGGAGCCGGCAGATGGCTCCCGGCACGCGCCCTGTGCGGCGGCCACCAGCAGCGGGTGGGGGTCCGATGTGTCCACACCCTCCAGATGCTGGCTGCCATCTGCCTTCGGAGACGGCCGTCCACACAGGCGTGTGGGGCATGGCGCTGCGGCCCCCTGCATCTCCCCGGAAGCCGCGAGTGCGGCGTCCCACACGGGCTGGCTGGGCAGGTGCCCCTCTCTGGAGGTAGGCCCGTTCGCGTCCTTCACCCGTCTCCTAATTGGACCCTTTATCTCACTGGTGCTGAGAATCCATAAGCAGCCTTGCTGCTGCTGCTGCGGTCTTCAGGTCTTCAACAAGCCTTCTGGCTGTGAGTCCCTCGCCAGGTAAGAGGCTTGGCCGCAGCTTGGTGGGTGGGCGTGCTCCCCTCGAGGGCGGGTCCTACTCCCAGGCACCGCCCAGCTCCCCGAGGCTTGCCGTAAGTAGGTGCTCGGTGCTGCTCCCTTCAAGAACCGAGCGCTGCAGATGCAGCCCCAGCCTCCCCATCACCTCCCGGCCCCAGCAGGGAGCCCTTCTACAGCATGTCCTCCTGGCCACAGCTCTCGCCAACGGGCATCCGTGTCCCCTCGGGAAACTGCCAGTACACATGCGTTTATATCCTGAATTCCAAGCGCCTCAGGGGACGTAAGGGTGAGAGCAGCCGGGCATGCAGGACGCCTGGACCCTCCTGACAGCCGTCCCCACCCGGCAGCCAGTGTTCTGTGGCCCTTCTGTCTGGGACCCTTCAAGGCTGTCCCCGGCGTCTCGATGAGGGCCACACCCCCACGCCTCCATCTCCTGCAGCTGCAGACACTCCTCCAGGTTGTCCCTTGTCTGGGTGCTCTCTCTCAGACTAGAGGCCCCCAGGGAGCCCTCCAAAGAGGCCCCTCCCCATCGCCAGCATCACGGTGATAATGGAGCCTCAGAGATGCCCCACACAGGGCCCAGCACATAGCAGCCAGGATCTCTGCCTGGTGAGGGTTCGGGGAGGGACCCTCTATGGTCTGGCCGGTCCTCAAGGCAGCAACACATGTGGCACGTGCAGCCTAACATGTCAAGCACACACCAGGCCCGTGTGCTCCCCAAGGCCCACCTTCCCTCTCACGCATGTGCCATGCACACGCCAGAGGCCTGGCCTCCTCCAGTCTCCCCAACCCCAGCCATTCAGGGGCCCAGGTGAGGAAGGGCGAGGCCCCAAGTACACCCCCAGGTGACAAGAGACCCCAAGGCCCTGATATTTCCATCAATGAACCACGTCCCTACTGAGGCCCTAAGCCTCGTCCTAGACCAGTGGCTGAAGTCAGCAGCACAAGCCCAGAGAAGTGCCTGGAAACCACACCTGAAACTGGCCAACAGACAACACTGGGAGCAGCACCGTCCCCTCTGAACAGCCCCTGGTGACGAGCATCCCGAGCGTCTGTGGTGTGCTCGCTTCGGCAGCACATATACTAAAACTGAGCCTCTGTGGTGCTGTCCACCGCAGCAGCCGCCGGCCACAAGTGCCTCCAGAGGACTGGAAATATGGCTTCCCGCACCACACCGTCCTGGGGCGACCATCCAGCTACAGGAAACAGAGGGCAGGGGGCACACTGGATGACACCACGGAGGCGAGTCCAACGCAGACGCTCTTGGTGCCACTGTCATCGGTCGCATGAGGAGGGAAAGAGACGAGGGAGGGTAGATACATCATCAGAACACAAAAGACGCTAACTGCACTGTGTGGCCCTTATTTGGGTCCGAATTCAAACTGCTAAAAGAACCGGAGACAACCGGAAACCTAACCATGCTGGCGCAGATGGGATCAGAGAATCCCTCACCGTCTCGGGGTGACCACACGGTAGCCGGACATCCCGAGATGCCCGGCTCCTGGGCATACGCCACAGAACAGGACAGCTGGCCGTTGGTTCAAAGAAGGTGGGAGGCGTGGAGGGGCAGGACGGAGGGCAAAGGGTCCACAAGGCTCAGCACACAATTTTGTCTACCTCTGGGCCCACTCAAATTCACCACGATGAAGGTTTAAACCCGGGACAACAGCAACACTTTGCCGAGTAATGTCATCTCTCAGGCCACCTCCAGCAGCACCGCTAACCCAGCCCACCCTGCCTGCTGAGGCCTGAACGCCCCTGTGGGCCAGCCGTGGGCCTTATACGCAGGTCTGGCCCTGACAGAGGCATCAGGCCTGAGCCCAGAAGAGGCGGTCGCCTGTGCCACCCAGAAGGCAGGGCTATAGGGCACACCCTTACCCGGGAGGCTGCCTGACATCTATTCACTCGGCCCCTCTACTTTAGAGAGGTCTCCCCTGTCTCCCTCTCCCTGAGGATGGGGCTTGTTGGATTGACAGGCAGAATGGCTGGGGTCTGGGGGGACCAGGAGAGAGCCTGGTTTCTCTTGGGTTCCTGGTCCTCAGCCTTAAGAAATCTCCCACAGGCAGCTTCGGGGTGCAAAGAACACCGTGGGGTCTCCCCTGTTCTCCATCCCATGTCTCAGGGTTCCACTGCAAGCTCGGAGGGGCCAGCAACCCCGGGAATCCTGCCGGCTCAGGCCGGGCCGGACCAGGCCAGGCCGCCAGCTCCCAGGACCTCCAAAACCCAGGAGCAAATCCTACAGGGACACATGCAAGGCTCTAGTCTTGGGCTCCATCACTGTGCCCAAGAGGCTCCAGAGGCCACACCCTGCTGCAGGCTCCTGAGCCCCCCGCATTGTTTACTTCCTACACAGCTCCTGGAGGCCAGCTCAGCACCGCGTCCTGGGGAAGCAGAGCATAACCAGAAGGAGCCAGGCCTGACCTCAGCAGCTTCCAGCCCCCCCGGAAACGGAGGCACCTTTACCCACAGCATCTACAAAGGAGGACCAGATCCAGTTATCCTGGTGAAGGCAAGAAGCCCATCTCCACAGAGACAGCCGGGGTGGCAAATGCTCAAGGGTCAGGCAGCAAAGCTGCAGGCCTACTGTGACCCTCCCTCAGGACCCCCAACTAATCCTGGAGAACCTGCTCTTCTCCCACCCCAATCCCATGAACCAAAGCCCCAAGGACTTCCAGAGCACACAGGAGAAATATCCACCCCTACTCCACCCACCTACTCCCCACCATCCAAATTCATCTGAACACTGACCATCGGTCCCCAAACTAAATGCCCACCAGTGGATTCCAGCATGTGGCCAAAGACAGCTGGGAGTCCTGGCTTCTGAAAGCGCCCAAGAAACCCAAACAGGGCCATAGGAATGCAGACCGGCAGACCTGAGCCTGTAGCTAGCCCAGGGACAACTGTCTGCAAATGCTGGTCCCCTGCACCCTGTCATTCCAGCTCCGGGTCCTGAGCACCTCGGTCTAACCCAGCTTTGCCACGTGCTGGCCACAGTTTGTTACCTGGGCAAGTCACAGCACCTGAGTCTGTTTTCTCCTGTGTAAAAAGCAATCTTCACCGTACCTCGGCCTCAGAGGGCGTCCATCACAGCCGGAGCCTGGCACACGGCTCACAAACGACAAGTCCTCCAGGGAGGCCGCACCATCACTTCCAAAACGGAAACCGACAACAGCCCCGGGATCGTTCTGACCTACTCCTGCAACCCCACCTGCCCCCGGTCCGGGCACCACATCAGAGCCCTTGAGGAACCCGGGCCCCTCCCGTCCTGCCCCACTCCTGCACAACTCCCTAGCCCTGGCCCCACGGTCCCCTCCTCCTGTCCTCCCACCGCCTTCCCACTCCTCCTCAAGCATCGGGCCAAGTCTCAGGCATCCCTCACATGTCTGTCCAGACCCCTCTTCCGGGAAGCCTTCCCGGCCATCCCAGACGGAGCCCTCCTCCTCCCGGCTTCCCGCTGCAGGGCTCCCAGGTGCGGAGCATCCCACAGGCCAGGCTGCATCCTATTAGTCCGTAACTGGCGTCTCAGCGTAGGCCGGTTCCCTTCCAACACCTTCCACCCTGCCCCCGCGCGCTGTCTCAGGCCCCCCAACAACTCGCGACTGCGGAGCCCCACCCGGTGGGACTTCTCTGCGTCCGGAGACACCGGCATTCTTCGGCCTCGCCCCGGCCCAGGCCAGGGGGGCTGAGGGCCGCCCGCGGTCCCGGCTTTTCCTTATTTAGTCGGGCCGACCTCACTGCGCTGGAGCCTCGCCCTGGGAGAGGCCTGGCCCGCGCCCCGTTTCCCCTTCAGAGGCCGGGGACGCGCCCACGCCCTGCGAGGCCCGCCAGGCCGGCGGCCTGCCCGGCCCGGCCTCTGCCCGGAGCCGAGGGTGCAGGCGCGCCGAGGCCGCCCCACGGCCCGGCCCGCGCCCGGCCCGCAGCACCGGGCGGCGGGGTACTCACAGCGCGGTGGCGTCGGCGGGGATGCGCAGCGCGGGTCCGAGCGTCCGCAGGCCGCGGCCGGAGCAGTTGACGCGGCAGGCGGAGCCGGGCGCCGGGCCGCAGAGGCAGGGGGGCGCGCACGGCCCGCAGCCGCGCCCGGGGCCCCCCGCCAGCGCCCCGAGCCACAGGCCCAGGCCCAGGGCGAGCCCCAGACGCCACCGCGCGGCGAGCACCACCCCCACCGCAGCGCGCGCATGGCCCCGGCCCGGCC